>JABUQX010121214.1:0-23120 GCA_015478945.1 Trachelipus rathkii
TCATACTTGCCTTAAAAAGTCAATAGGGATGTTTGTATGTATGTTCTATTGTATAGCATAAAATTATTTTGGGTGATTTTATCCGTTTGGGTGTCATCTGTTTGGGGGTTACAAAGTTACATTTCCATTTTTTAAATAGAAAAAGTCAAATGACAGTGTAGGTGGTGATTGTTTTCGGCGTAGGAAGTTTTGGACTTATTCTTTCATTTATGTCCTATAATTTTTACACAGAATTGGTGACGTTCTGAGACTAGTGTCACTCGTAATATATGAATCATAATTTTGTTTTGTAAACTTTAATACTCTTGCAACATTCAATTAATTTTAATCACGCAGTTAATGACGTAATCGATATTACTCATAAATATATAGCGTTCATATATTCTCCCCAATCAAATCAAAAAATACACCTCATATACATTGATTTTTTTTTTTTAAAAAAAATCAAAAAAAAATTATCACTACCAAAATGCCATCTATTACTATTGCTTAAGTAATATAGGTATCTCTACTATATCCTAATAATACTTTTACTCGATTAGGTAAGTCGTGGGTTACCATTTCGGGCCACGGGCTTGGGTGTAATTATATCGGTATGTTTTTTTGACTTTTTTTGCGCATTTTTTCTGCCTTGGTTTTTTGCTTACTTTTGCCACGCCTGCCGATAGACTCGTTTTGAGGAACTGATATTTCTGCTTGATTGAATGTCCATGAGGTACTTTATATTTAATGGTTTACTTTTTTGAGGTAATCTTACTTCTACATGGTGACTAACTTTTGCGTGTATTTTCGGCGTATATTATTTTTATAGCGCCAAACTATTTATGAGACTACCCATATTTTTGCCGAGTCACCTCCATTTTCCCTTGGCACTACATTTTTGGCACATATCTATTATTAAATTTGGAGCTCCAGTTTATTTTTGGCACCACCTACTCAACACTTTTTTGGCCTCCACTTTTATCTGCCACCCTCCCTTAGACACCGTAGGTGTTAGCCGCAACGGTTTGCCGTACAGTCACCCTGTTGTACACCATATATCACCCCCCTCCTTTTTTCCCGCTCACTCCACTTGGTCCTCCTGGGCTCCCTTCTGGAGGCCCCTACCTCTTTTGGCCCCCTTACTTATAGAGGGCCTTCGCCCTCTTTATTTTCTGTCTTTATATTTTTGTCCTTGCCCTTTCTTACCCACTATATCATGGGATCACTTCATTGCACCCCACGGCTTGTACTCCATCGCCTTTCTACAGGGGGCTTCAGCCCTCTTTTTTGATACCTTCTAGGTCCACTCCCATCAACACGCGCTTACGCGCGCACCCACCACTCGCACACCCCCCCACCACCCTATCACTAACCCCCACCCACCCCCACCCACCCATCGCCTCCCCCCAGCTCCTCTAGCCTCTCCTACTTCAGCCCTCCCACCTAGCCTAACTCACACTGATAACCCTCCTCACCCTGCCTCCTACATCCACCCAGTACTCCACCCATCTTCCTATAGCTCCACCTACCTAACCTCGCTCCACCTCCGTACTTCCCTCATACGTCACTCACCTCACTCACCCTCCCTCCCCCTCACCTCGCTCTGAAACATCTCCACCTACCTAGCCTCCTTACCTCGTATTGGGCTCATCTATGTCACGCGCCGCCCCTGCTCGCCGCCTCCCGCTCCCTCCTCCGCCTCCCCCGCCTGACCCGGCGTCTTACCCTTCTATCCTCCGCACCTCATTCTATCCAGCTAACACTAATCCTCGTGGGCCCCCCTACCCTTTTGGCTGGCTCCCTTTTTTTTGTGATTTCTGCGAGCTTTGGCTGAGACTCTCTCTGTTGGCCTCTATATGTGCATCTCAGCTTTGCTGACCTCCGCTTTATTGCATGGTTCACCGGTCTTTGCTGGTTCCCTTCTGCGCGTCGACGAGAGTTTCTCGGGATGCTTGTATGTTAGTCTTCCTACATGAGTCTTCAGTGCGTGCCCGTTGGCGTGCCCACGCGGTGCCCCTGACGTGCCCCTGACGTGCGCCCGTGCGTGCCAACGTGCGTGCCCACTCGGCGCCAGTGAGCTGCCATATTCGGGTGACTGCAAAACACCAGTTGACGATGACTCTTTTTTTTTTCTCGCATTTACTGTCACTGCCTCCCTTGCCCCCGCTCGCCTCACTCTTGGCGTGTCTCCCCTACGGTTCGCGCGGTATGAAGGACTCGACTTGCTGTATCGTCCATTGACACAGAGGGTTAGTAGCTAGAGACTATTTTACTTATTATAGCATATGCAGACATACGTTTCTGACTCCATATTGTATACTTGTGCCTTTAATATTTTTGACGACATAATTATAGTGCAACACTATAGTATATCTATCTTTTATTAAAAATTAAGACGAATGTTCAATACGATGTATAGCTCTTCTACTTAGACATGAACTGCACGAGCGAGAGAGTTTACTTATTATCACCTGACCTGGAACCTATCTCGTTCACGCTCAAAATACCTTCTTAGCACACTATAAGAACCTTCTTACTAAGTCTTGACATACTGCCCCACACACCCTCCATACTCCCTATCCCCCATCCACGTGCCCTTCAACCCAAATAAACTTACGTACAATAAAAGCCAGTCGTCATATATCTCCTTCTTGGGCACTTCTCCTTCTCTGTTCTCTCCTAACAGCCCTTTTCCTATCACGATTCTCATAAGGTCATATCGACTTCCACCCCTCAACCCTTTCCCTTCCAGATCATACACACCATCACACGACTTCCACTTCGTATAATCCATTCCGACGTATATTCTGCACAGACAATTTTCGGACTGGCTCACTTTTGGCTGGCCTCCCCTTATGCATCCTACGCTTGTCAGCTCCGCTTAATCCATAATAGCACATCCGCTTGTGTGCGCTCAGCCTTGGCCGGAGCCATCTTGGACTGCTCCGTCTTTGATGCGCCTCTTTGCTCCTCATCTTACTCTTGTTACTAGATTCTTTTCTTTGTACATCATCTTTCTCACTTTCGAGCGCTTGTGCGGGCGTTGGGTGGCCGGCATCAGCGACGCCTTCCTCTTCCGGTCTTCCTTAACGTGCGCTATAGCCGCGTACCTCCGTCTAATCGCTCTGCTCACCGCGCGACGGCTGCCTACCACCAACGATAGCAGACCCGGGCACGTGCGGCCCGCCGTCGTCCCTCGCTCGCGACCGTACGGCTCTCGTCGCGCGCCTCCGTCGCTTCCACGCGTGGGAAAGCCGCGCGTCAGCGCCGCTGGCGCCACTCCCTTGCCGCCATGCCGACAGGCCTCGATACGATCATCTACAGAGTCAATTCACTTTTTTTCCTCCTACTACTTTCCCACGCCTTTCACTTACCACCTCTAACACTGCGTCAAGTTCCTCTTTTCTTTTCTCATAAAGCTTTTTAACTTAAACCACTTTTTCGCCGCACCATCCTACCTGTCTGCATTCCTACGCCCTCTTCATCTTCGCACATCTCGTTTCTCTTCCAACTTCTTTTTATGATCCACCACCATTTCTTACCTACTTTCTTTAATCTACTTTTTCCCCACTTGTCTGTCACAGCCCCATCCAGCGTGTCTGAATCTCATCATCTCTTTTATTTTCCTACCATTGTACCGACTATTCTTTCCACCTCTCCTTACCTTCCTTACGCAGTCCATCGTACATCAACCTTCGCGGTGTAACCTCACCCCTCGGAGGGGGAGGCACACTTCAGTGCGTGACTTTGTTTTTCCTGTTTTCTGTTTAACTCATGTTTTCCCGCTTTACCCTCCTGTTTTACCTGCCTTACATCATTCTGTCTTCTGCTTACACCCTCCTCTTTTACCCCACCTTACATGCCTTCCAGCCTGTCATATACGTCAATCACCTCGCCGTGTTCCTGCACTCCCACGTGGGCTTCGTACTGCTTTGTTTTACTCAGCTTCTTCCTGTCTTCACTCCATGTTTTTACTGCTTACCTACATGTTTTACTGTACATTTACCTATCTCTCTGTTTACCGACGCTTTACCTACCCATACTTATATCACCTTCAATACCCTAATAGTAGGCAGTACTCAGTACACACTATCATTACGCCGCTGTTAGTTACCCTCCCCCTCGGGGGACTTACGCTTATCGACTTTGGTTTCCTCGCTTTCTACCTGCTTTACACTTTCTCACATTTTTTGGCGGTTTTGTCTTGTACCCCTTTCTGCTTTACTGCTGTTTCTTATCTTCCTGCTTACTTTCCTTGCTTTAACATCTTTTCTGCTTTACTGTTCATTCTCTCGTTTCAACTGTTTACTCACCTCTCTCATACTTTTTTTTTTTCACCATTAATGTAATTTTAATTGTCTATTTATTTGCAAATGCTCTCAAAAACTTTTCCTTATATCTCTGTTCTTTTTGCATTTACGTTTAATCTCACTTAACGCTCACTTTTATCTGTTTATTTACTCTTTTATCTTTCAATTCAGACCTTCTACCGTCGTTGTCTCTTCCTACACTTCCGTTCACTGCTCTCTTTGTTAATTCGTCTTATTCGCTAACCCACCTCATTCATCTTCGGCGACTTCCACCCAGCAGCAAACTCGTGTGCTCTCCTACCTGTCCCAGCTTACTCCCCTTCTACCACTTACTCTGCCACTGCATAACATATTACCCCCTCGACACCTGTAACCTTCTCCACTTCTCTCGTATTAAAGAATTTCTCACACTCGCTCATTCAATCCGCTACACACACTATCACGAGCACCACACAACTTTCACGACTTAAACGCCTTCACGTACCTCACTGACACATTGTCACCCACTTTCTATCATTGACGACATACATACTCTCCTATAGCACCCGCATGTATCGCCATGCTCCCCTCATATAACATACTTCTACACTTACTCTAGACGACGTGCACCTTCTCTCGATCACATCACTCCGCATCTAAGTGCGCATTATTGCACAAGCTATTTACTTTCACCCTCCTCCAAGCATTATAATCTTTACGAACACTGAACTCCGACTATTTCGCTTCCCCTTCAACGGTTTTCCTCCAAACCTCACACACTCCCACCAGCGTGTTCATTCTGATACTTTTAACACTGAGAGGAGTTTTTTGAAAAAAAGACGCTAAGGCTTTTTTTTTACAATTCAATAATTGGCAAATTAGGACTTTTTATCTTATTAATAACCCAACAAAATCAGCGAGTCTACTTTACTCGCTCGAGCATGCAGATTTTGCTCACTATTACGGAGGAAGCGTCGCGGCGTGCTTATACCATCTCATACACGATTTCTAACACCCAGCTTTCCAACAAGGGATCATACCGTTAATTTAATTAAAAACCATTTTGGCTATTCCCTTCAAACGTCCTTTAATCTTCCTCATTCTACAACTCATAATAACCATTAATTGTCACCGTTTTCCTTCACACTTCTAACTAAATCCCCTCATATCTTGTGAAAAACAATAGCACATATTATTACTGTTAAATCTTTGGTTCTAAATTTTCTACTATCCAAGTTTAAAAATCAACTTTTCTCCTAAAAAATTTTGAAATGAAAAGGAGTTATATGTTATCGTACCGTTAGACAATAAATCAGTTAAAACTCAGTAGGATCAGGACCTAGGCACCTACTGGAGCCCAGAGTAATTGTCCTCTAATCACCAAGAGCATATGCCCACGTGTTCTGTTCTAATTTGACTTTACTGAGCTTTACATCATCTTTAGAACCATCGTAATAAGTATAAAATAAAAAAATATAAAGTTATATATATATATTGATAATTGATTGATTTATTATTATAAATTTTGAGAACCTCAGAAATAATTCTAGTTATTACTTTAAAATTGAGTATATAATGTACGTGTCTAATTGAAAACAAAAATGTTTTAATAAAATTTAATTCTCGATTATATGGCTGTGCAATAAGTTGCAACGATTATCTATGCGTGTGGTAATGTAATCTGCTGTGTGAGTGTAAGTAAATAAGGTAGTGATGTGTGTGTGTGTATTGATGAAGGTGTGAGTGTAAACGAAAAATCTCGTGCGCAAGTGTAGTACATTGCCGGAGAGTGTAGTAGAGTAGTACTGTGTGTGAGTGTGTAAAAAATCTGTGAGCTGTGATGCTGTTGTAGTGTGTGATATGTGTCCTTTTGTGGCTACCAAATGTCCCCTTGTGGCTAAAAAAATATCCTCTTGTAGAAACCACTGTGAGATGAATGTATTATCATAGTGTGCATACATATATATGTAATGATGTTAAGTTGACAGTGTTAACTATGAGTATAGTTGGTAGTGTGTGTGGGTGTGTTACGTGTTGTGTCTGTGTAAAATATAGTAGATATGGTTGCCTCAATAAACGCGAACCGGTGTGGTGATGAGTAAAAATTGTCATAAGCATGGCTTGAGTGGAGAGTTAAAAAACTTAGATAAGCGCTGGGTCTTACAGTTACCGTGTGATGTACTACAAGGTGTCATCGTAAGTGCAAATTGTGTGTATACAATGTGTCATGCAGTGAAATGCTGTTGTTATCTATTACTATATAATAATACAATATAATGCAGTGAGTCAATATACACTAAGATATGTAATTGAGAAAAATAAAAATAAATAATAAAAATAATAAAAGAATAAATAAAAAAAGATAATATAAATAAATAAAAAGTACTTAAACAAAAATAAAAAACATTAGATGTGAATATAATATATTGAGTTTAAAACAGTAAAAACATCTCGAGTTAAAAAAGCAGTAGAAAGCAGAAAGTTTGTAGCCACGATATATAGGCAAGAAAGTTAAGAGCCAGTAAACGCAGAAAGTTCTAAAGCATGTAATAGCAGAATAAGCTTTAAAGCTAGTAAATAACAGGTAAAACAAAAGCAATACTATTGCCCCCCTAGCATGTCTACGGTTAACATTTACTAATTTGAATTTAAACTAGACTTTTACTTGCTATTAAGGTATGTTTATGTTATCCCATTTATGAGTTAAAGAGCCCAGGTAAAAAACTTATAAGTTAAAAAACAGTAAATGGAAGTGTCAAGCAGTAAAACATGAGTTAATTAGCAGTAAAGCAGTAAACAAAGCATACTAATCCCCCCTTGGTGTCAGGTAACACACTGAACTTTCTATATGATTTATCTCTGATTTAACTGTATTAGCTTTCTAGGCAATGTAAATGTTTAATAATATGGATAAAGCAGTAAACAATATGAACGTTATAGGCACGTCAAAAACTGAGTTAAGCAGTAAAACATGAGTAATGAAGCAGTGTTTCCATGAAAACAGATCAACATCACGCAGTACTAATCCACCCTAGGTGTTAGGTAACACCTCTATTGAATTTACTGATTTAGCGCTTTAAGGTATGTAAAAAGTATATGTTTTAATAAAAGTTCGTACAACTGTTGTAGTAAAATAAACTGATTATAACTATCAGGACACTCTGGGGATTCTTTTTTCTTTCTTACTATACAATTTTAAAAAAATTTATAATTAAAAAATTAAGTAAACAGTATTAAGTAAAAATAATACACAAGTAATATATTGTGGTATAATTCATACCTGATTCTGTAATGAGTTAGCCAGAGTGTATATAAATGCTTCGCGAAATGTTTTATAATACAAAATGTTTAAGTTATGAAGATAAAAAATGAATGTAAAATTTTTAGAATTTTAATTAATAAAAATGGTATTAGTATGAAAATAAAAAATGTGACTCGTAGTAATCACTATATTTTTCACATATCGGTGCGTGGAGGATTGGCGCCTGTCCGGCGCACGACGCGAGGGAACGCACGGAATTTCGGCGCCTGCGGGCGTCACGACGGTGGAGCGGGACGCGCGGGTCGCCACTGCGGGTGACGTGGGGTGTGATTGTCAGCCTTCGCGCGGAGGGCCGCATGCGGTCGACCCTTGGATGGTAGTCTTATGACTATGGGAAAGAACATTAATATTAGTGTGTTCTTCTGATGCGGGGTAAAAAGTCTAGAATGGTTAGAAAATGTATCACAAGTATGAATCTATTCATGATATGGTATCAAAGATGATAAACGGCATCTAAAGATGATGATCTATCAAAACGACCTTCAAAGATGAGCGCTTCAATGCCTGGGCTATTAATGCTCAGAGGCACAAATGCTGAGGGTATCAAAGTTTTGAGAGCTTACAAAGTTGAGGCATAAATATCAAGTGTGTGAGTGCAACGGTAGTGTATCTGTGGTGTGGGTTGTGGATCGTAAGTGTATTATGGTTAATGTAAGTGTCTATGGAGAGTGAAGTGCTTATAAGTGTGCATAGTGTGATATGAAGTGTAATAGTGAATGGTGAATTATAGTAGTCATAGTGTTATGTGTATAGGTGTGTGTGTGGTCTTCAAGTAAATATATTTATTTATATGTAATATATATATTACTATATTATTATCTAAATATATATATTAATATAGTAATAATAGTATAAGTATATTATGATATATATATATATATAAAGGCTATAAGTGGTAGAAAAATACAACTCATAGTAGGAAGCATTCAGCAACTTGTAAGTATACACAATCGAATTCTCATACCTCTAACCTAGGAGGTAGACACTCCTATTCGTTAGGGCTATTCGGGGCTCAGGGGAGCTGAAAAGGCTTGAACATAAAGTGGCCTCAGTTTGAGCCTATGTGGCATCACTTGGACTGATGTAGCTACTCACTTGGCACTCAGTTGGCTACGTGGCACTACCCTTGCATATTGGCACTCGACTGGCTCAGCCTGGCACTCTAATCTATCTGCATAAGCATACTAATAGAACATCGTAGAGTCTTCTTACGGGGTATTGGTAGACCATCACAGTTGAACAACAATAATTGAGTCTACAAAGTTTGAATCACAATATAGATGCACAGATATGACGTCATCAAAGTTAAGTCATAAAGTGAGCCACAAAGTTGTAGGGGGCAGTGTAGGTCTATTAGGTGTATCGCTAGGTGAAGGCTGGTGGGTCCTATGGTGTAGGTGTAGACGTGAGGTGATAGGCTGAGGTGGAGGCATTAGGTGTAGGTGTAGATGTAGGCTAGTTGAAGGCTGGGTGAGTGCTAGGATGCTAGGTGTATAGGCTAGGGTACAGCATGAGTGGAATCTATAGGTGTAGGGTGTAGGCTAAGTGATAGATGGGTGAGGCTAGGTGTGGGTGTAGGCTAGGTGAAGGCTAGTTTGGCTGGGTGTAGGCTATGTGGAGGCTGGGGGTAGGCTATATGGAGGCTGGGACTGTAGGCTGGTGTACGCCTAGGTGTGTGTGTGTGTGTGGTGGGTTGTGTGTGTGTGTGTGTGTGTGGTGTGTGCGCGCGCGCGTGGTAGGTGTGAGCGAAATATCAAAAAATAGGGCTAAGCCCCTAAAGGTGGTAAAAATTACCGTGGGTCAAATTGACCCATGGAATACCGAGTCAAGCTTTGGAGAAAAGGTCAAGGATAAAAAGTGTAAAGACATAAAAAAATAGGGCTAACCCTAAAGGGTGGCCAAAAATTGGGTGGGGCAAAATTGACCCATGGAACAAAGGGTTGATCGAAAAAATTAGGGGGGTACGTACACGGTTGCTTACGCAACCTTTGGCGCCCCTTCTTCGAAGGGTTTGCAAAAAAGGTTAAAATTTATAAAAATTGGGGTTGCCAAACAATTTAGTGTTGCCAAAAATTAGGGTTGCCTAAAAAAATAGGGTTGCCAACAAAAATTTAGGGTTCGCAAAAAATTAGGGTTCTCACAAAAAATTAGGGTTTCTCATAAAAATTTAGGCTGCCGAAAAATACGTGAGCCAAAAATTGACCATGGAAGACGGAAGGGTTTATCGAAAAAAGGTAAGCCCAAAAAGGTCAAGGCCCAACAAGGTCAAGGTCAGGTAAATTTGGGTCAAAAGGTCAAGCCCAAAA
Organism: Trachelipus rathkii; assembly: GCA_015478945.1. Classification (NCBI taxonomy): domain Eukaryota; kingdom Metazoa; phylum Arthropoda; class Malacostraca; order Isopoda; family Trachelipodidae; genus Trachelipus; species Trachelipus rathkii. The sequence goes on from JABUQX010121214.1 coordinate 9,900, forward strand.
AGGTAAAGCTCAAAAAAGGTCAAGGGCAGGTAAAAAATTGGGGCTCAAACAGGTCAAGGGAAGGTAAATCAGGGTATATATTATATACACAAACTGTACTGCTCCGATAATGGATCCCCTGTAACTCTAGTATTATATAATATATTATATATATATACTATTATGTTATATATTATATATATATAATATATAATATATATATAATATATATATATATAATAGTATATAAAATTATATATATATAACTAATATAATCTATAGTATAATATATATATATAATATATATTATGATAAAACATGACATCCGCATGCGCATCCGCCATTTGCGGAACACTCCGCACTAAATTGGACATCCCAGTCCATCCTGCCACAACCCTTTTTCCGTCTCGCATCCGCATCCGCATCTCTTTTGAAAAATGAGGATGTTGAGGAGTTTTCTACAATTTGATTAAATGCAATAAATAAATATTTTTTGGATATTTATCATGGGAGTTTATGGAATAATTGTAACATTTGATTTGATTCTGTGTGTGTATCAGTAATTATATTTATATAATATATATATATAATATATATATTATATTAATAAATATTATATTTATATATCTAATACTATAATAATATATAAATATATATATATAATATATATTATATATATATATCATATATATATATATATATATAATATATATATTATATATTATATTATATATATATATAATTAGATTATATTAATATAATATTATATTATATATATATAACTATATATATATATAATATATATTATTAAATATGGGGCGTTTTTTTCTCTGGCACTTTGATTCTCGGCGCTTAGCCTATACTTTGCGATGACTGCTTTGACTCTGATGACGCTCGGCTTCTGCCACTAGTGGGAGCTGTAATCGCTGATGGTATGAGCAGGTTCATTCCTTCTTCCGACTAAAATTTCTATCTCCTCATAATCCAGCGTTCGATCGTGCTTGCCTCGGTGTCATTCAGCGCTAAAGACATGGCGTATCGGGGTGGAAAAATTCTCGTTCTTCTATCACTCTTCGCTAATTATCATTAGCAAGAAATGTTGCAGAGATCCTCCTTTCGCTCGAGCAAGCGGGCTTTTCATCAAACGAAAAATTGCAATAATTTTTATTGGTTCTCTACTGATAAATCTTTCTGGCCTCCTTGCAAAAACATCTCTAACAACCGGACTGTTCTGTAATTCTGTCTTTCCTCTCTTATTGGATCTGTTGGTTCTGTTGCTTAATTCTCCAACTTGACAAGATAACAAATCTCTTACGTTCCTTCCTATTTTCTCTACTCACTCCTAGGTACGAGTTCTGGCACTCCCCCTCCTGTCTTCTCGCTCAGGTGTCCTCAATCCAATTCTGTGATTCATTTGATCGTGGTGCATGGGTCCTGAAAATCTATGAACGTTAGGAGGCGGGTATGGCCCCCGAGATGGCATTCCTCTCACCGAGTGTTTGATGGAGTGTATTCGCTATTCGGTGCCTTTATTTCCCGCTCCTGCGTTTTAACTATCATTACTCTATGTCTCATACTAATTGACTTTACCTCATTGTCTGGAAAGCACGCACAATTCCAAACTGTTCTGTATAAATAAATAGCCCTGCTCTGACTTCTTCTTAACTATTCCCTACTACATTTACTTGAATTCTATCTAAGATCTTTAAACCCTTCTCAACTCTCTTAATTTCTTATGAACAACTGGAGTATCATTCACTTCTTTTCCGATCAGACGCAGTACAAATATGAAAATAAGCTCTTTTACCGGAGCTCGCATATCTACTGAAGCGATCAGTCTTTCTCCATATTAAACTTGCATTTACTTGAGTTTCCGCCTCAGAACTACGGAAGACACTGCGTGGTAGGCGCTTGATCATTAATTCACAGAGGCATTTGACCGGGTAATGACATCGCGTCAACTGCTACTCCAAAGCTCCACTCCTTATGGTGTTTCTCCTTCTCTTTAGCTGCTTACACTCATATGTCAGTTTTCTTTCAAATCACTCATATCGGACTAGTTATTGATAGGGGCGACTATCCTTCTTTTTCTTGCATCTCTACAGGGTGTTTTTCCTTATCTCCTTACACTTTTTCTTGACTCTTAAATTAGATATGCTAAATCTAATTCAACTTACCAGCAGTATTTTTCACTTCACCATTGCGAAATGAATAATTGTTGTAATTCTGCTACACTCTTTATACTTCTATAATTGCCCTCTCTGATTTATATCCTTCGATTCTATTCTACAGCTGAATTGTGGATAAAAATATCCAAGGGGTGGGGTCGTCATCACCTTGTGAAATTCAATTCTTAAAAGCAAAGCTTTTTGCAAAGTCTCCTCTCACAGTAAGACAATAAAACCTTCTAACTTTCTCCTATCTCTTTTCTGACGGTTCTTTTCGTCTCTTCCTGTTGATCAATATATTAACATCCTTGGTTTTACTTCCATCAAATGTAATTTTAAAATAACATTTGTCCCTTTGATAAATTTTCTCTAAGTTCACTGAACAATGAACAAAGCTATTAAAAGTGAAATAAAAAGTTTATGTTTATAGGCTGGATCAAATTTTTTTTCTCTTCCCTTTCTCAGCTGCGTCAAGCTATACAAGGGCCTCATTTCCGTTTCCTTTTGTTATTTTGTATTACTTTGTCCGTTTATATCTAAGGCGGAGGTTCATGGTTTCATCTGAGCGTTATTTGCAGATAGGGTCGATGGAGTCAAGACCAAACAGGCTTATAAAACTGTTTGCACCTTACAGTTCACTTGACCACTCTATCTTTTGAGCGGCGATGTTGGTGCTTTATCTGCATTTTCTGATTAGGTACGCAAGCAGCAAGGTTTTCGATGGAAAGTTCATCTATCAGCTATAACGGCGTACAACCACGCTTTACTGAACTGCCGATCGTAGCACATAAGGTGGTTGATCGTTGTATCGCGACATAAAGATATTGTGTTGATATATTGCTAACTCCAGTGACCATGTTCGCTTTCGTGGTGCTTCCTTTTTCCTGCCACCTATCTGTTGCTTTGTAGGAATCTCTTCTTACCTATCTTCTGTGTTTTCTCTGCTTAATTTTTTTTATCATCTATATCTCTCACTTAAAGCCTGCTGTACTGTGGCTCATATCTGCGCGTAGTTTGCTTTAAGATGATGAATATCTGAGGATGTGCATAACACGACCCCTCCTATGAATAGGTGCTTCTGCCCGTAGCAGTGGTAGGTTAACACTGTAAAATTATATAAATAATAATATATATATATTAAAATATAATAATATATATAAAAAATATATTTATAATTATTATTTATATTTTATTATTAATATATAATTAAGTAAATATTATTACTTATTTTATTTATTTTATATTTTAAATTATCATATTTTCTAATAATACATATATATAATTATTATTTATATATTCATCTTTTTTATATTTTCATAACTTCAAAAAGAGTAAACATCCGTGCATTCCGCATCCCGGCATTCCCGCATCCTCATCTTCTTACGCTCCGCATCGCATTCCGCAACTTCTCATCCTCTTTAAGATCCTCATCCCATCCTCCATCCTCTTTAAGATCTCATCATTCGCCATCTCGCATATTCCGCATCGCATCCGCTTTTACCCGCAAACAGTTAAATATTAGTAATATAATATATATATATATACTAATAATTACTTTTATCATATACTATATAATACTATCATATATATTATCTATATATATATCTTATAAATATATTTATTATATAATTCAGAATTAATATTATATATATATATATATTAATATTATATATTTATACTATATATACTATAATAATATATATTACTACTATATTAATATATATATTTATTGATAATAAATATATATATATATATATATTATATATTAGTATATTATATATTATATAATAATCTATATATACGAATACTGATTTCTGGGAACTGTAGCGATGACTGCTGCAAAATGCCATGCCTCGCCACTGATATATATATCTATATATATATTATATAATCATATATATAATTATATTAATTATATTATATATATATATATATTATTATATATATATATTATATAATATCTAATTATAATATTATATATAAAATATATATATTATATATGGTAACTTTGTCCTTTTAAAAGGAAAGTAACCGATATATACGAACTAGACGTATGTATTCGCTTTTTTCTGATATTTCACACGGCATAGTTCGATAGATCAAAGTTGCCAATAACAGTTTTTTTTCAACTAAAGGGATACCCCAGATTAAATCGGCAAAGATGGATACAGAGTCAGGGTCTCCTTCGTCCCATGCGGGGGACGACGGGGGGGGATCTCTTGTTCCCCCTCTGTCCCACCGTCGGCTCGAGCACCATAAAAAAAGAGGAAAATGACAAAAAACAATTAACAAAATATTAAACAATATAACCAATTAACAACTGATACATCCAAAAGTCATTGTGCGGCAATGTCTACGAGCTCCTTCTATTGGAGTTCTCTATAGCTAACGTGACACTCGCAGTGTTGTTATGAGTATGCGTTGGCGATTTTCGTATATCATGTTTTAGGTCATTCCTTAACAGGAGTAGTGCCTATATATATACCTATAATATATATATAATTAGTTAATTATATATATTAGTACTATATATATATATATATAATATAATATATATATTATAGTAATATATCTTATATATTATATATATGTATTATTAATAATTACTTATATATATAATTATGGGGAAGTTCTATCGTTTCAAAGACACAGTCTGTATGAAGAAACTAAAAAATCGATTTTATGTATATTTATTTTAATACAAAAATATAACCTTTAAAAAAGATGAAATGAAAACTTATTTTCGAATTTTATTAAAAATGAAGGTTAATTATAATAATCTAATTAAATTTATTGTAAATTATACGTTTGACAAGGTTAATGCACCGGAGTCTTATTTTGTGAGACTCAGAGATAATTCAGTTTCAATTCGGCGAGCATGAAGATGCCTTGTATGTTTTTCATTCTAACATACGATGTTATTGCAGTGAAATAATGAAATATTGTTTCATATTTCATGTTTTATTTTATGTCTTATGAGTGTATAACCCCACGATACAAGAAAAAAAAAATATAAATACATAAATAAATATACTTATAAATATAAGTATATAGAGTTTTAAAAATTCTTATATCTCATATATATAAGTATTATATAAAACTATATATATATAATACTACATATATACTTACATATTATATTATTATATTATATAACAGCTACATATAATATTATTAATACTTTATATCATATATTTATATATCATATATAATATTATAGTTAAATATATATATACTTAATTATAATATTAATATATATTGATACCTAAATATACACTAACCCTACCAAACCTACCTACACCTACCTATGCCCAGACCTGAAACCTAGCCTAACCTAACCTAACTTAACTATCTCTAACACTAACCTAACCTAGACCTAATAACCTAAACCTAACCTACCTAACCTAACTTAGCCTATCCTAACCTAACCTAACATACTAACCTAACCTAACTTTACCTTATCCTAACCTAACCTTACCTAACCATACACCTAACTTGAACCTAACACTACACAATAAATATGAAAATGTATGTATGAAATACCGATATATCGCTAGTGGTAGTATTGATCTATTTAATATAATATATAACTCATATATATATAATGTTTTTTGTGGGCAATTTGTTGCCAGCAGGTTTCGTTTCGCTTTCGAAACACCCTTAATCGGTACACAAAGCGATTCCGCCTTCCCCATATTTGTGTCATTTAGACCATATATCACGTATATATATATTATAATATATATAAGATCATAATATTAAATATATATATTATATATATATATAATTATGATACTACGTATATATATATATCTGTATATTATTATATATTTTAATTAATTATATATATATATATATATATATCACTATGATATATAAATAATAATCTCGCTCTCAGTCCGGATATTTGGATGTTTAAAACCATCATATACATTATCATATTATATAACTATAACGGTATATTATCAAAATAAATATATCAACAATCCATATATTAATTTATATTATATACCATATATATATGTATAATATATATGTAATATTAATATATGATTATATGATTGGACATATATATATAGTATAATATATTATATATTAAATTTTAATAGTGTAATTATTCAACTGTCAGTGCTCAAAAATACACCTTTATTTTAAATGGCATACCCAGATTGTTTGCTGACGTAGAGATGAAGAAGGAGAAGAGAGAGAGAGAGAGAGAGACTGAGAGAGAGAGAGAGAAGAGAGAGAGAGGAAGAGAGAGAGAGAGAAGTGAGAGAGAGAGAGAGAAGAACTTACTATTATAGTATTTTGAACCAATTTGAGGGAAATAGTTTGAAAGTCAAGGCCCATTTGCGGAAGGGCAGGCTTTAAGCTCAGGTATTCAGTCTAATATTTAAAAAAAATGAATAACAATGAAAAAAAAAATAAAAATAAAAAACTCAAAAGAAAAAAGAAAAAACAGAAAGAAAGAAATTTTGAAGAAAAATTTTTTCCCCTCCTTAATTCTCAAGCGTTTCCAACCTTTTGCTCGCTTTCCATTGATGAGTAATAGTAGTTGATAATGGAAAACGGGGCGGGGGCGGCGGGGGATGGGATGGTTTTTTCTTCTAATTGTTATAAGTAGCAAAACGGGGGATAAGATTGGGGGAAAGGAAAGCTGAGGGGGGAATAGATACAGGTATAACATTGAATATTATGTTCCATATTTAAGTATATTACATAAGAAGTTATGAAGAAAGTAAAAATTAATTGATTATTATATATATATAATATATATATATATTAATATATATAATTAGTATATATTAATATTTAATATTCATATAATTATATACTATATATAATATATATTATATATATAGTATAACTAATATTATATATATATATATATATATATATATATAATATTTACAATATATATTATATATACATATCATATATATTAATATAAATATAATATATTATATATTATACAGTGACAGCATACAGTTTATTTTTTTGCGTTAGGGGGGGAAGGGCTGAATTCTGCTCTCCATATGCTGCATAATTCTGCAACCTCCCCCCCTTATGTACTACTGACTGATAACTGATTGGGGTTTTTAACGAGGGAAATCTTGAGATTCTTAGATTTACCTCAGAATTTGTTTGTGAGTTGTAATGTACTAGAAAGAAACTGCCGCGATAGTTTCACTTTGTGAAATATGAAGATGGAAAATTCAGCCCTGCCTAATTTAAAAGTTCTATTATATGAAATGACGAAAGTCATACAATTTTCATTTTATCCAATATACTTAGAAGATCTTGTTTTAAATATATTGTTCTTTTCCATTTCTTTCAATTATACACAACCTCTTTTTCTTTTTTCACTTTTTTATTAATTTAGCCTTTTTTTACCAAAACCGGTTCTAACCGTTAGTAATTCAAGGTGTTTGTAGGGAATGCGGATAGGTGATATAAGAAATAACAATAAGCATAGTCAATTAATTCTTAATTGAATATACAGTGAAAGACTCTAAAATCAGCATGTTAGCCAACTAGTTTGACTGCATTTGCCATAAGATCTAGTGTGTTTTTGGATTACATTGAATGAATTGACCATAAATTTTACTAAACCGCGTGTTCCTCTTATTTTACTGGATTTTTTGAAGCGTCTTAAGTGCTTTTTTCAATACAAATAGCTTGCGATTGTGACTTTTTTTAAACAAATCTAGTGAGCCAAATTCTGTAAGTATAGTTGAGTTTGTGGGTATCTGTAAGTTAATAATAAAATAATTAAACTATCCTGTTATTTTAAAGTTCTAATCTATCACTCAACTAATTCCTTCCTACAACAAAACATTGGAATTAGTAACGTATAAACGGTATTTGAGGTTAAGCTGAATCAATATGTAATGTACAACGTACGAACCTTCATTCCGACTTACAACCTCTGTAGCCCAACATTACTGAAGAAGTATGTCCTGTAGCTCTAGTAAAGGAATCCCAAGCATCCTTCACCGGAAATGGATTTGAGAAATCTTGATAATTTCTCATACTTTCATAATTTATGACATCTTCATTATGGCTTTATTGTTTGTGTGCTCAAGGATCATTTCTGAATAGTTGCAAAGAAATTTAATTCCTTTCCAATGGGATTTCACGGATGATAAAATTCTTTTCCATTATATATTGGTCTATTAATTTCTTTCTTTTTTTTTCCTTTTTATACATTTTTTATTTTTTATATAATTTGTTATTAATCATATTTTTTTATTTATTATTATTTTTTTCTTTTCAGAACATGATATTATTGATATCAGTTCTATAAGAAGAACCACAAAAAGATGATCCACAAATTTATTTTCATATTTATCTATTGATTTAAATTCCATTGATATTTAATATAGATAATTTCAGTAACTAATAACAAAAAAACTAGATTAATGAGCCAATACAAAAAGCCCCACGGTTGAATGAATAATTTTATTTTTATTTGATTTATTTTGTGTATGTTAATTACTTAAAAGTAAATATATTATGAAAATATCCTTAAATATTTTCTCTTACCAATTTATTATTATTTAACTACTTAAAAGTAAATTTATTAATACTTATCTATAATATATATACATCTAATACTATATTTATTATTATTGCTAATTTTATATATATATTATTATATAATCATATTATATATATCTATATTATAGATATATATATAATGATATATTAATATATATAGTATACTATATAATATATATTATAATATAATATATTTATATACGCTTAAATAAACGTATAACACATTTACGCGAACTGGTTCAAGCAATATTAACTTGCACTCTCTGGGAGTACGAACCACCGCATGTCGCGATGAGAACGATGCAGCATTTACCAACAATGAAGGGTCCAATATCCTAGCGCTTGCCGAGGAAATCGTGTTACATGAATTCAGAAAAAAACATCTTTTTTTATGCTATCTTATTATTTATATATATACATTATATTTATATATATTTATTATATATTATTTATTATACAATATATTATTATTATTATATTATTTTATTTATATCTATATAATATATATATATATACTGTTTAATATATATATACTATCTTATTAATTATTATTAATATACATTTAATATATATTATATATATATATTATCATAATGTAATTCTAATTAGTATATGATACATATTAATCACTCATAATAGCTTCATATATGACTATTTCTATATTATGTATTCTTATTTAGTTATTATTATATATATATATAATATATATTAATATTATTTTATTATTATAATTACTCTCATTTATATATATATATTATATAATACTATATATTATATTCTATTAATATATATATATGGTACTTATATTATAATATATACTAATAATAATATACTATAAGTATAGAGAGAGAGAATGAGAGAGATTACGAAGATATCATGAGAAGAGACTTATAGTGAGACGAAGAGACTCAGTCGAGCCGAGAGATAGAAGAGAGAGGATGAGATCCTGAGAGATAGCACGACCAGAGAGATAGCGGCGACGTAGAGAGAGAGAGAGATTGATTGAGAGAATAGAGAGAGAGAAATTGTAGGAGAAAGTTATTGAAATGAGAGAGAGTGATCGAGATCTCGGAGAAGAGAGGAACGAGCGAGATGAGAGCACTTTAATTTAAACTGCCTTCCCAAGCTCTCTGTTGATGTTCTTCAGTATAAAACTGCTTTAACCAATCTAAATTAAACAATTATAAAACAATCTTTTTTAATCGATTATAATTTAAAGAGACAAAAATAATTTTTAATTGAATAAAGTGACACTTTCTATATATTAACATAATAACAAAACTTTAGATAATCTGTGTCCTTTATATCCACCATTATTTTATTCGCCGTAGATGATCTCCTTGGTCCTCTAGCAGCTTGGACATACTCGACATGACCCCGTTTTATGGATTTATAAGATTGGTTTTAAAGCGTGAGCGTGTGAGGAGGCGAAGTCGACAACATAAGAGAAGCGTGCCGCGTGCATGATATCCGTGGTTGTTGCTATGACCCTCTGGTCGCAATTGCGTTTGCTGTGACGTGCGGTGCGGTGAGCGAAAAATTCCGTTCTCGGCCAGCCATATTCTGAATCTATTGTTTCATCCAAGAATCTTTTTTGAATTTCACACGAAGTTGTTTGATTTACTAACGCGTGACAGTGGCGCTTTACTTCATTCTCAACTTGAACTTTCTCTAGGCACAAGAACAGAATCATTTCTAGCACATAGCCCTATTAAACTCATGAGAATTCTTTATCTCACCGAGAAATCTAAGAAAAGATGTGTGTATACATGTTAGCCACATACATTTTTTTTCTGATTGCAATTGTTTAAAAGTTTCAAGTCTCTCAAGGATGGAGCCTCACACGTAGAAGAAACAAAGAAAGTTTCAAGGCAACAAATTTTAGTTGTTATTCATCTAGCTTTATATTTAACAATATGCTTCTCATTCATCATATTGTTCGATAGATAACATTGTTCGATAGATTTGTGATGCATTTGTGATCACTTCCCAGTATTTATTTAAGCTTCAGTGGGCTTCTTCCTTCACAAGCAAACCAAAAAGTTTTGAACAGAATTTTAACAGTTAAATTGCTTGAGATGAGAAAGGATTTTAAATGTTTCAAGCGTTCAGTGAATCCAGAAATTTTTTATATATAACTTTATAACTTAAAGAAGAGAACGAGATTTTTCCTTTCATAAAATGAAAGAAAATCTATGGAAATCACAAATAAAATTTCAAATAATTGCAAAATTTGTAAAATTATATTTTTTCAAAGATTGATTGGAATTATTTGTTGTGGTTTATTTTTTAATTAATTAATAGGTAATGGAGCCAAGGTTGATCAATTACAATTTTTTTACAATAAGCATTGTTATTATGTGATTATCTTTATAATAATTGATTTATAATAACATTTAATTTAAACTATATGAATCATATTAATCTTATTAATCTTATCTATTTCCTGCCTACTTTAAATTTCATTTCTTTTACAGGTAACAAAAAGGAGGTTAATTATTTGTAGAAATCCTCGGTTATATTGAAGTATTTAACTACATCACACACCAGTGTAGCTCAAATTCATAAAAATAAGATTATTCATTAGAATTTGATTCGTTACTTTCTTCATTAGAACATATCATTGTAATTAACTATCTTTTAATTTCAATGACTTTAAATTGAGTCAACCAATCATATGTAATATCTTAAAAAGTTTGGCATCTTTTTTCCAAAGCTGAGTGACTTTAAAACAGTATAAAAGAGTCACTTCCACGATTACACTAAGTGCTGTTGAAGTATGCATTGGCTTTATCCCTGAATACCTTTTTTAACCAGTTTTCATCTCAAAAATTTAAATTTACATTTTTACTAATTATGAGTTTTATCCATAATTTATTTTATTACATATTTACTAAATTGTGTCAGTTTTTTGATGTGACTTATTTATTTTTATATTTTATATATTGAGATTCACAATCTCTTTGTCTTGAATTTTATATACAATCTTTTTTATACCTTTTTATTTTATTTATTTATTATTAATTGATATATTATTAAATTCATGTTTATACTACTTATTATTATACTTAATATTAATTTATTAACTATAATTTACTTATTTACTCATCACATAGCCTCTAACTCCTAGCATCTTAAAACCAAGGTGTCTGTGCCTCCTCTTACCATCGCCTACTCTTTTGCACGTCTCATATTATATTATTCAGCTTTTCTGACAGCAAGAGATTTGCAATTGTCGTTAACATTTTTTAGTGTTGTCATTATAATCTCTTATAATTTGTGCTTTCGAGTCTAACCCACCTTTTGAACAATGTCACTCTAGATTTTATTTTTTTTTTTGAAAAAAATAATTACACCACATTTATAAAACACATTATAAATTATATCCTAATATATATAACCTTTAATTTGTTAAATAAAATAATTATTATTAATAATTGCGATTAGTATAAAAGTGTAATTTATTGTCATTTTATTTTAATCAATATTAAGCACCCATTTATCTTATCCTCTAAACTTTCTATATCTTTATAATTACGTACCTATTCTTGATGATTCCCTTTCTACTTATCATATTTATTATTTCTATTACAATTTATATTCTTAAATACCCAGATCTCGCGCGACCCTCCACCGCATTACATACATACCTATATGATGCAACTAGATAGATCAGCTCGTCTGTGACCTATGCGGTGTGAGTACTGAATATGCAATCAGTAAGATCACTTTTTTAATCCAGCGCTGTCCAACGCATCTCGCAATTCATGCTACGACTATAGTCAACTCTCTCGATCTTCACTATCAAATTATTTAAATTATCTTCATTTATAGTTGAACTCGCCCGTTAGCGTTTTTCTTTATCCATGAATTAGAATTTCTTCTCTTTATCTTTCACATAATTCTCCCTTCCCCTCAGATACAAACATGAATATTATTCAGAATCAATGACCCCTTCATATCTTTACATGCTTTCACTTATCCTGTATACCGCATCTAGCACAAAACATTCTCCAATGTATCAAATCCATATAATCTACTTTCATCCTATCTAACGCACTTCCTAGCGCAATTTATGAATTTATACATATTAGCTTTATTCTTTTACGAGTCCCACAGTCCACCCTCTTTAATAGACAAAGTTTTAACACAGATATGTTTCTAACAGACAAAGAAAATTTTTAAGTTTTCAAATTGACATGAGTAAATATTTATTAAGACAAGAGAGATTTGTAAAAAGTATCAATAATTAATATTAACAACATCACATGATCACAGAAAATAGTTAATTTAATACATCAATTGTATCAGAAGAATAAATATAAAACATCAATGATCAATAAAAATAATTATTACATATATTATCAAGCAAATAATTTTGTGTATCATAAAAAAGAACATAACTTAACTATCAATGACTAAGCAAATAATTACTGATATTACACATCAGATTGACATAGAGAATATATATTAAACATCATATTGAACAAGTGGAATCTTGCCCCTTTTTTTT
>JABUQX010121215.1:0-5000 GCA_015478945.1 Trachelipus rathkii
TGCGACACGATGGGAGATCTTCCAGTAAATTTAAAAAGTAAGAAGGTGGGTTAATATATCACATCAATAATAGGTATTACAATTTTATGGGGCCTTCCGAGAAATATAGTTTTCAAGGTGGGATTAGTGCATTAGTATTCGTTGATTAGTTGCATGGTTTGTGTGCTAGTGCATAGAAGGCTAAATTAATTTTTAAAAGCGTTTTGTTGAAATGTGATTTGGTTTTGCGTAAGAAAGGTCACGTAGAGTAACGTTGACAGAGTCGCCGCTGTCCGTTTCTTTCATTTTTCACGTTGAATAAACTGTTTGTAATTTTGGATCTTGTTGCACTTGAGTCCGTTTTAAATGTTCAATGTCATAAAAATTATTAGGGTTGTCCTAGTAGAATATATATATATATATATATATAATATATATATATATATATAATATATATAATATATATATATATATATATATATATATATATAATATATATATAATATATATATATATAGCATATATATAATATATACTATATATATATATATATATATACGATATTATAAAATAGGTACCATAGAATATATATATATTTTAGGTAAAATAGCTACATATGATATATATATTATAAATATATTATGATATATTAGCATATGTTAGTAATATGATATATTACTATAGTAGGCCGCCCCTAGGGAGACCCCATAATAGCGTATACGGTATATATATAGTATAGTAGAGTACTAGTTACTGCTAGTTTCATCATATATAATTGCGCTACAAAGCGGAGTACAATTTGCACGTGGTGAAAGAATTTACAAAAATGTACGTCTTTGTTAAAATTTCAGATTTTCGGAAGATTTGCCGCGCTCTACTCGCAACGGACTATTCTTCTTGAAATCCAGATGTTGGGAGATATTTTTGAGAATTTTTTCAGTATTTGATTAATCTTGATATATATATATATAAATATATATAGTATATATAGATATACTATTATATATATATATAGGGTATATATTAATATATATGGTTATATATATATATATATATCATATATATAATATATATTATATATAGTATATATATAATATATACTATATATAAAGTATATATATATGAATATTTGATAAGCACGGGCGATCAGTTTGTTAATGGCATTTGCGGAATATAAGGGCTAAAATTTGACAATAAGAAGCCTCGCTCGTGTTTCGAGATAACAGACGGAAATTTCAAGTTGACTGTAGGCTAAACTAAGTTGATATCTTACAATTATGGCTAGTAACGAGGCATTTCTTGAACTATGTAAGGGTTTTATTGACTTTCGGGCGATTGACATCGCTAAATTTCTGCTTCGACGAACAAGGTTAAGAGAAAGAGAAGTTGCATAGGGAGCTAAGAGGAGAAGAAAATTTGCAAAGGAGTAGGAGGTCAGAAAATGCAAAATATAGAGAGAAGAAATTGCATTGAATAGGAAGAACGTAAAATAGCTGTTGAAGAGATGAGATTGCAGATGGAAGCTGAAGAACGTAAAGCAAGGTTCTATGCGGAAAGAGATGCAAGAGAGTCGGAGGAGAGAATGTTAAAAATAGCTTGAAGCTGAAGGCATCAGAGACACCAATGATGCAACGATAGCTCCCAAACTTCTTTCACATCAAAACCACACCGCTCCTACAGAAATTACAACTCGCCAAGATCAGATCCCAAAACTTCTGAATGAGGAGATCAATAACATCAAAGATTGTTAACTCTTTTGAGAAACAGCTCAAAGAAATTCTATTCCCAGAGAAAGTATTCTTCTTATTAGGATCAGTTTTACCGGAATGCGGTAAAAGTAAATATTGAGATGACCTGTTGATGATGCTCAAGTTTACGATTTGTTGAAGAAACGCACTTTTTGGTTCGACATGGATTGAACAGAAAGTGGGTAATCCGCTTCAAATTGTAAAGCAAGACCCCAAATGAAGACAACAACGTGCTAACGTATATATGAAAATGATTTGGAGACGATCTGCAAAAAATAGGATTGATGCATGGCAGACGTCAAAAGAAGGAGTTGAAGATTTACTCAAGTTTATTACTGGTGGCTAAGTATATTACCACGGTTTTCCGAAGGATTTTAGCCATGTTACCTGAAAAGAAACGTACAATGAAAAGCAAAATGAACAGAAATTGAATTTCTAGTTCGGAGAATTATCTAAGGCCGATAAAATCAGTTTAGCGCCACGGGGCAGTCACTTGAACAATTATAGTAAAAACAGAAAGAGTATTTATTCAGGTTGAAACTTTCACAGGAAAGACACAACACCACAACCCATCACTTGCATAGGAGTAATGTTATCAACTAATATTGCAAAGGTAACGAATGGAGAAAGATAGTTTTAGAAGGCTCTAATGATCTAGGAAGTATTGTTACTTGTTACAAAATGCCAGAGAAAGGACACCTAGCGAGAAGACTGCCGCGTACCTCCTCTGAGTAATGGTGGTAGAGGTTTAGTACCTTTAGGTAACCGTCAGAAAGACGAAGCTAAGACACTGTGCATCCCCGCAGACATTTCTGCTGAGGATAAAGTCTTGTCAGTGACAAGTGAAAAGCCACCCCTCTCCGCAGACATATGTATGGTGGGAGACACCGAAAATGACTCTCATCGTCTGCCTGTTGTCGACGGCATAGCCAACGGCTATCGTGTTCGCGTGCTCAGAGACAGCGGATGTAACTGCATCGTTCTTCGTCAGAGGTTTGTGCCAGGAGAAAATTATACAGGAGGATTCACAAAGATGCGACTACTTGACAATTCTGTTAAGAGAGTTCCACTGGCTGACGTAGTACTGGACACTCCGTACTACGTAGGGAAGGCGATGGCTGTGGTAATGCCAGACGTCGTCTATGACTTAATTCTGGGAAATATAGATGGGGCATTACCCCCGAATGAACCAAATGACAAGTGGGAGAGGACCATGAGTCCGTGTCTTTGCAAGGAGCAAGACGAACAAACTCTGGAGAGTTTGATTTTCCCTGTTAGTAGAGTGGTTGAAGTGAGCGCAGACGCAAAGTCTCCTGCTCGGCGCAATGCCAGCCAGAAAAGTCACGAAGAGAAGAAGGAGCCGATGGAAGCTGCAGAAGTAATCATTTTGGAAACATCAAGCGATCGAGGTGTTATCAGTGTCCATCAAAAGTAAGAAACCCCTGTAATTATAGAAATACATACATATATTGTTCCTGAGACTGAGAGAGATGGCAGTAACAATATAAATCTTAATGACGATCGATACTGAAGTATCAAGTGGGTCAGAATCCGAAGGAACGGAAAGTGCCCTTAATATAGCAGCTCCTGGAGAAGTATCCATCGCAGAAGGCGGGCAGATACAGGAACTGATTCATGACAGAGCAGAGTTTAAGACTAAACAGAGGCTGGACCTCACATTACAAAGGATCTGGAGATCCGTTGATAAATGAAGAAAGGAAGTATGTTTTAATAAAGGATTTATTATTTAAGAGGATTATGGAAAACCAGAATGAAAGACATGTACTAGTAGTTCCGAAAGATTATAGAAGAAAGTTTGAACATAGCACACGATGAAGTTTTTGGTGGTCATCAAGGTGTTAAGAAGCAGGCAGATACAGGAACTGGTTCATGACAGAGCAGAGTTTAAGACTAAACAGAGGCAGGACCTCATATTACAAAGGATCTGGAGATCCGTTGTTAAATAAGGGAAGTAGGTTTTAATAAAGGATTTATTATTTAAGAGGATTATGGAAAACCAGAATGAAAGACATGTACTAGTAGTTCCGAAAGATTATAGGAAGAAAATTTGAACATAGCACACGATGAAGTTTTTGGTGGTCATCAAGGTGTTAAGAAGACTTTGGGCAAGATTAATCAGAAATTCTATTGGCCAAACATTTACCAGGATATTATGAAACACTGATATTTTTGCGACATATGCCAAAGGACTTGCTCAAAGGGGAGAGTGACCAAGGTACCGATATGCTCAATGCCCATTACAGAAGTACCGTTTCAAAGAGTGGTAATTGACCTAGTCGAACCTATAATTCCGTTGTCTTCCGAAGGTCAACAGTACATTCCCAAGTTAGTAGACAATGCCACCAGGTATCATGTGACGATACCGCCCGAAGGTATTTTAATACAGAATGTCGCTGAAGTAGTAATGAATAATAATTTGCATCTAACAATGCCCGAAAAAGTTGAAAGAAATAGGGAGAGACGATCCTCTTCACCACAAATGAGGAATGAAGATATGTAGTGTGTAAAGGCAAAGTAATCCAACTGCTCGTTTTTCGCGAATTTCGCCAAAATAATCCAAGTACGAGGATCGCAAATTTCTTGAGCCTCACTCGGCATGCCAAAGTAATCCAACTTCAATTTTTTGCGAAAATCGATTTTTATTTTAGTTACTCATTAAAAAAATTCTCTAACAGTATAGAAAATAAATTATTAAGGGGAACTTTTAATATTTGATTTAAATGTTAATAATAATTAACAATTTAATGTTTTTAATTATTATAGTAAATCATTGATATTATAGTAAACTGGAGCTGGAATTTCAGGGTAGGTCTTCAAAACTTCAAGGGAAGATAATATTATCTTAACATAAGTAATCAAAGGATTTTGACTTTAAATGGACGAGTTTTATAATTTGAATGTTTAATAAATTAGTTGACAATAATTGTAATATTTATTAATTTCCAATTGCTGTATTTTTATATAATGTAGTATTATTTTCAATTATTTTTGCTATAAAACTTTCTCAAATCTATTTAAATTTTCACTTTGCCAACCAACCTTTTTTCACCGTAAATAGTAGGATTGTGGATCATAATTTTATTGGCAGTTTTTCACCCAAATGTTGTAATAGTAAATCTTGCATTATTATTATATTGTACATTTAATTTATTAATAACTTTTTTGTTAATTTTAGATTAAAGATAACAATAGCTTATGTCAATTTTAATGATTACACTTGTAATTATTTTAATTACTAGTTCAGAAAATGGG
>JABUQX010121215.1:7500-17500 GCA_015478945.1 Trachelipus rathkii
ATGTTAGGCACAAATCTCTTCAGCCACAGCTTCTCAATTTTAAAATTAACTGTATGAACACCCTCATTTACAAATATCTTCCTTCTACTTCTTTCCTTCTCATGCCTAGGTAGTTCCCTTCTCTCACAGAATTTCTAACCAAATTATTTTCAACAAAAACCACAAAACCTTATCCTCAAAACTATAAATCTCCTTCTATCTACCCCACTGTACCCCGTAAGAAAATATATATCAAGGTTCTTTTTAATGATGTTATTCATAATATGAAAAGGATTTATCCAACATCCTAAAAAACTTTCCCTTATTTAAAAATAACTGGTTTTTACAAACGGCTGCACCATTCACTCACTAATAAATCACAAGGAAAGATCCCCGAAAGTTTTGAGAACATCGATAATATATAAATATGGCGGCGATATCACCTACGTAGGTAGTACAATCCACCAATTCGGTGTCAAGATATGAGAACGTAAGCGAGTCTCATACAGAACACAATTTTAACTCTCTAATCTAAATACCTAGTTCCTCTATTAGGTATCATTGACTGCCTGAAAATCACAACATTAAAACTAACTCCTTTTTTAATATTGCTCAAATCAGCCAACTAACAGATCTACCAATTTTAGAATCCCTCTTTATAAAATCGCTTTCCCTAGTTTTAATCTAGACAGCAGTCTTATAACAACTTTTTGATTTAACTATGAACACGGTTTATAATTAATACCACAAGTATTATAATTCAATGTTTTATATTTTCATCGTAAAAAAAAAACTACTATGATAATGTGCGAATATATTAGCCCTAAGATCTGTCTATTTCATAAAAATATTTAACGAGCAAACCTCCGATGTTTTCATAAACCGGTCAAGTTTATGTTCTTCTCAGTGTTTACTGGCTTTTGTCTTTGTAAGTTTTTATATCTGTTGATAGGAGGAAAAAAAGAAAATAAAAACTTTACTACATGTAATTAGTATTTAATTAGGGTCTATGCACTAGCAAAAACCTGCAAATATAACAATACTAATGCCAATCCCAACTTGAAACCTATTTCCCCGCACAGACCCAATAAAATTGTAATACCATTTCTGATGTGATAATATTAACCTGCCACTTACTTTTTAATTTGAAACTTGAAGATCTTACATACGGCCAAGGCCCCCAAGCAGAGATAGAACCACACAGAATATTACTTTGTTTTCGCCTAAATGTGATAGTAACCTCCTTACCATAGAGATTGATATAAAACCTGAAGAACCCTTATGGCTTTGGATTATTTAAACTTTTGACTACCAAACACAATCTCCTATGTTAAATATGAGAGTATCAAGTTGCGAGGGTTCGTTGTTATATAGCAGATAAGATTGCAATGACTTTTTAAGGCACTCATATAATAAAATGTGTTCAATAGAAAAACAATAAATCAACAAATAGCTTTTGGGATTAACATTGGCACAAATAATATATATATATATATTATATATATATATATATATATATATATAATATATATATATATAAATATATATATCTTATATATATATATATATATATATATATATATATATATGAGGATATATATATATATATAATATATATATATATATATATTTTATATATATATATTATATATATATCTATGAAAATATATCTTAGAAACTTAAATTTATTAGATATATATATTATATATATATATATATATTATCAATATATATATATCCTATATATATATATTATATATATATATATATATATAAATATATAATATAATATATACTATATATATATATATATATATATATAGTATTAATAATATATATATATATATATATATATATTCTATAATTATATATATATTATATATAACATATATATATATATATATAGATATAATTTTTCTCTAACTCTATAAAGAAAATAAAATATAATATAATATATATATATATATATATATATATATATATATATATATATATATAATATATATTATACATTATATATATATAATATTGATATATATATATATATATATATATATATAATATATATATATATATATATATATATATATATATATATATATATATATATATATATATATATATATAAGCCGAGATACTCGAGGCTGATTAATTAATAAATATAAATCAATATTGGGGTGTGTAAAATAATAGATCGGTCGTTAATTGTTTATTAAACTATGCAAGAATGATAATTGAATATGTGACAATCATATAAATTGAATGGTGAATATATGATAATGGGTAATAATCGGCATATAAATTAACTTTAACACTCGTTAATTACAGCGCAAATAATATGACCCTGTCACTAATATAATTAACCTTTATATCAAAGGATTTAGACACAAAATCTTCAACACGACTTCCTGCTAAGAGGAGTCGGTACACAATCCCGAATCTGGCTTTGGCTCTGTCCCTTGTCGGGCTCTGACCAATCACATTCAAATGATTTGGCATCTCTCTCCCGCCTAAATGCGGGGAGATGCTTTAGTTATTTCGCTGGCGCTTCGCTTTGCTTAGTTACAAGGGAAGGTTTATAAGAATCGATCACCAATCTTTGTTAAGAGATGTACATGGGTGGGGCTGCAAATTCGCCTCGTACATAGGTGGACAATCCCTATGACATACATGCAAATGTTTACATACCGTCCCTACACATGTAAATTTCCGCTATAGAATTGGTGACCTTGGAAGACTAAAGACATAAGAAGCTCTATAACCATTTGTGAAGCAGATGGTTATTCACTTCTTATTTCTTACACTCTCCTTCCTACATTTACAATAAATTCACAGGAAAGTGGAATAAGACAGAGGAAAGACTACTTGAAAGGAGGTTAAAGAACTACAATTTCAAAATAATACCTCACTTTTAAGAAATTTAATTTGTTCTCGTAATATTTATTAAAAGATCGTCTCTACTCTTTTCTTTCTCAAGAGACATCTTTCTTTGTTTCACATTTCCCTTTCTTTACCTATTTATTTGTTTTTCTTTTCTGTTTCTGATTGAGAGTTTACAAAACTGTAAAAGATTTTTACATTTCTGAGATTTTCAACTACTACTTTGTTGTCCTTTATTATGTGAGCATTATTGTTAGTAATCTTTACCACTCGATAGGGTCCACTGTATCTAGCTTCAAGCTTCCCAACATTATATTGTTGATTTCTCACCAATAGATATTTAGCATCTTTTAAGTTCCGGGGAAGGAACACATTTCTATTTCGGAGATTTGTTCTTTTTGCAAGTAGCTTAGCCATCAAACTGGCGAGTTTTTCTATTTAATTATCATACGAAATAGGTCTGTCTGGCACATCGGTATCTAATAGACTCCAATGTATGTTTATATTTTGGTCATACTTGAGTTTACTAGCACTAATGCTGCTTTCAGCGATCGGAGCTTTCCTGATAACAAAGAGCGCATATGGCAGAATATCGAGCCACTGCTGCTCTCTGATCTCAGGCTCGAGCAACATAGTTCTCATACAGCTTAAAAGAGTCCTATGGAAGACTTCTGCCTTGCTATTACCTTGTGGATTGCATCTCGCAGTCGTAGTATGGCATGTGCCTAGCAGCCGGCACACACTCTCAAACAGGTGAGAAGTATAATTGGCCCCTTTATCTGTGACCAAGTTTTCGGGGACTCTAATATGAGGAAATATTTTATTTACATGCACTTTCACTACCGTCTCTTTAGTTATATCTCTGAGAGGAAAGGCCCAAACGTAATGTGAGAACCGATCTACAAGGGTAAATAAATACTTATAGCCCCTGCAGGGGGGTAACTTAAGAATATCTGCATTCATAGTTTGAAACTTGTGACTGACCTCTCTATATTTTCCATAGATGGGATTTATTTTCCTTCCCACTTTGCCAAGTTGACATTGTTCACACATCTGCACGATCTTCTTCACGCGCCTATGCATGCTTTGGAAGACAAAATCAACTTTGATAGCAGTCAGACAGCGATTTATCCCCAGATGTCCCTGGAGATGTGTTACCTTTATCACCTCATCGATATTAGCATTTGGAAGCAATATTCTGGCATAGCTCAGTGAGATATCCACATACAATTGAATTTCTTCTCGTTGATACCAAAACTTTTGTCTTTTAATAATAAAGAGCTTTTTGTTTTATCTAATAACAATGTTTTTATGTATTCATCATTTTCCTGATTTATCATTATGCTTTTATAATCGATTTGCTTTTTAAACCGCTTTATCAGTTCTATCTGCGCTTTAGTGACTAAATTTACCATTTTTACCTCTATGGGTTCTTCACGTCTCTCACACACAGCTTTATGGTGTACATTTTGAGTTTTAAATTTATCTAATAATTTATTTTCCATAGCTATTCGCTGATCAATGGAAGGAGGTGATTCAACGGAATTCGAAGTATTTCTATCGTAAATATTTGTAGTAGGCAAGGAATTTGGGTCAGCGGTTTCATTTAAAGGGATGGCTTGTAGACCTTCATTCATTTTTGTGGTCTCGACGCGTGCTGTCTCAGTTTTTAAATCCCTTTTTGACCACCCTTTCAAGGCCGCAGGTATCGGTACATTCCAACTCATATTTAAAGAGCCATTGTTGTTATTATTTCTGTTGGGTTCGTGTCCTGTGCTCTGATTGGTTGAGACGCTCGCTGAGGAACCAATCCCGTTCTCTTTCTGTACAGTTGACGCGCCGCTATTGGCTGAGAGATTTTGAGGCCACGCCCCTTCATCAGAATTGCAATCATTTATACTTGCAATTATTTCATTATCTATAAGGTATACCGACAAAGGGTTGTTTTTAGAAGTGATTAAATGCCAGGACGGTTGGAATGAGCTAACAAAATTCATTTGGCGGACCTATCGAACATTTTGAGTTTTAGAATGGTTTACCCGACCATAGTGAGATATTAGCTCTCTCGAGGTCGTTTCAATTGCAAAACTTCGACCTACGATGAGATATCCGTATTTTAAAAGTACTTTATTCAAACACAGAAGCAGTTTATTAGCATAATCATATTTTTGTTCAGTCGGAGATAATACACTGCTATAAAATGCGATAGGCCGACTTTCTTTATCATTTGATAATATTGCACATGCAATTGCTAGGTGTGTGGCATGTACAATGACCTTATCGGCCCAGCTGCACTAGGATATGTTAGAGTGGATGCATGTTGGATGGCTTTCTTTGCATTTTCAAATGCTTTGTCTGCAGCTTCATTCCAGATTATTCTTCGTCTAGAGTAGGGTTTTCCCCGTAGAAATAGATTTAAAGGGGCTATTACATCTGCCCAACATACCAAAGTATTGCGGTAAAAGCCCACGCGACCTAAAAAAAGCTCTTAAATCTCTTATTGTTTTAGGTTTTGGCACCTCCAATATCTCTTTTATTTTCTCATAATTGGGCCGTATCCCGTCTTCATTGACCCTCGCGAGTACTCGTGGGTTAAATTTTGCCCACACTTTTTCTTTTATTAAAAAAATCAAACTTTTTTTTGTTCAATTTTTTTCTCGTTCCAGGTATTCTTCAGGGACATGTTGAAATAGATGTACACAAAATTTCATAACAATTGGTTAAAAATAAAAAAATTACGACAAGAACCGCTAAAGTGGCGTGGTGCAAAATTTTAACCCACGAGTACCTTGCGAGGTAAAATCATATAAATCTTTCCAGCTAATTTTTGAGCTATAACTGATATAAAAAATTGATTAGTACGTATCTAGAAATATAACAGCCAAAATTTCCACCTTTTTGTAATAGTTTTTTTTTTTTTTTAATTTTTTTAATTTTGGGCAAATTGTGCCCAAAAAAAAAATATCCTGGCAAGGTCGCTTCATTCCAGATTATTCTTCGTCTAGAGTTGGGTTTTCCAAGTAAAAGTAAATTGAAAGGGGCTATTACATCTGCCCAACATACTAATGTATTGCGATAAAAGCCCACGCGCCCTAAAAAGGCTCTTAAATCTCTTATTGTTTTAGGTTTTGGCACCTCCAATATCTCTTTTATTTTCTCATAATTAGGCCGTATCCCGTCTTCATTGATAGTGTAGGCTAAATAGTCGATTTCCGTTTCTCCTATTTGGCATTATGAGGGGTTTAGGCTTACATGTAGGTATTGCAGCCGCTTAAACACCCTTTCAAGGGCAATCTTGTGCTCCTCTTTGGTCTTACTATGGACTAAAATATCATCCATATAAACTTGGGTGTTCTCGAGGCCCTGTAGGAGGATATTGACGAAACGTTGGAACACAAACGGAGACGCTGAATATCCCATGGGCAAACAGGAATAACTGAAATTGCCGAGGTTGCTAGTGATGGTAAAGTACTTTATGCTGTCTGGATGTAGCGGTATCCCACAATAGGCTTGTGTCATATCGATACGTGAAAAGTATTTGCACCCTTGCAATGAGAATATTGCATCCTGCAATGTTGGTAGACCATAAGGCTCAGGTTCCGCCCTTTTATTCAACTCACGGAAGTCTGAAATTAATCTGACTCTACTATGACTTTTCTCTAACACGGACACTGGGAATACCCAGGCAGAATTAGTTCGTATCAGCACGCCTGTTGCAATTAAATTATTAAATTCTGCTCTAGTTTGATTATATAATTTGTGGGGGATCCTTCTTGCTCTCATAGCTATCGGGGAGCCTTTGATGTTGGCTTTATAAGGATAGGTATTAGCTAATTCTATTAATATTCTTTCAGGTATGACTGCTTGTTCTTCATTTGCAGTTATTAGACCCTCTTTATTTATTAATGCTGTGTTCCCGCAGCTCATTTTGCCTTTATACTTTTCAAATATCTCTCCCCATCTTTCATTTTGTTTAAGTTTTATATGATTATTTTCTGTTACATAAGGATTGAGAAACAAATCTTTGTATTCCAATAATAATTCATTATAATAGATAGTCCTAATGGGGACATGAGTAGGAGTGGTTGAAAGGGTTTTAGAGGGAGATTTAGGATCTCGGGAAATTTCATGCACAAATTTATTCTTAAAATCATTATTTCTTTACTTATTAATGCTGTTTTCCCGCAGCTCATTTTGCCTTTATACTTTTCAAATATCTCTCCCCATCTTTCATTTTGTTTAAGTTTTATATGATTATTTTCTGTTACATAAGGATTGAGAAACAAATCTTTGTATTCCAATAAAAAATCATTATAATAGATAGTACTAATGGGGACATGCGTAGGAGAGGTTGAAAGAGTTTTAGAGGGAGATTTAGGATCTCGGGAAATTTCATGCACAAATTTATTCTTAAAATCATTATTTCTAACTAATTTTATAGTTTTATTTGTTGAGGGGTCAATTAAAATGTCATTTTTAAAGTTTATACCTAAATTATAACGTTTAAGAAATGGCAGACCCAAGATATTTACCTCTACGTCAGCAATATAGAATTCATCTACATAAAATTTACTCATATTAATGTCAAATTTAATTGTGGTTACATCATATATAATAATTTTATTGTTATTTGCGGCCAACATATGACCGATAATAGGCTTCCGCCTCGCAACAGAATCAGCTTTTAAGATGTTAAATATAGATCCTGAGTCAACAATGAGTTCCCTATCATTCAAATTATCATACACCTGGTACAATTGTAGATTAGTCATCTCGCAAGCTTTCTTTCCGGTCTGGTCTCCGTCAAAGATCTTTTTAATGCGTAAGCATCCATCGTCTTTGAAACTGTCATCGACCTGACTAAGGTAGATTCTTGCCTCATGACCTTTACCCACGCTTGTACCTGGCGTAACATTACATGAAATATCATTAAAAAAGGTGTAATTAACATGCTGTAATTTTACAGGCCCTAAAAAATCATTTATGGGTACTTTACCCTTAATTCCTTGTCCGATAAAATTTCTCGGTTTCTGTACATTTATTTTATTTACTAAATCATTTTCATTTTGGTTCATATTTTGGTACAGAATATTGTCGGTACATTTAGGTGGTATGATTTTAACACTCTTATTAGAATTAGCAAGAAAGTTATTTATACCACTTAAATTGTTATTGTTTTCATATAGATCCACTCTATGGTGAAGATCACTATAATTATTGTCAACATTTCATTATTATTATTATTATTATTATTTTTTATTATTATTATTATTATTTTTATTATTATTATTATTATTTTTATTATTATTATTATTATTATTATTATTATTATTATTATTATTATTATTATTATTATTATTATTATTATTATTATTATTATTATTATTATTATTATTATTATTATTATTATTATTATTATTATTATTATTATTATTATTGTCAGTAATAGTTGTTGTGGTGGTGGTATTAGTAGTCGTAGTAGTATCCTTTTTTTATTATTCTTATTAATTTCCGTATTGTTTTTATTTATAATTTCTGTAGAGTTATTTGTTGCATTTCTATGATCAATGTTCAATGCAATATTGTTTCTACTATCATTATATTACATTTTCAGTATTACTCCTATGGGGGGGGTACTACTCCAGGATTGAAGGTACACAATTTTATGTTGGGGACTCTTAAAAATTTCAACGACTGGCTCCAGATGGCAGCGGGCACAGCCGTTCTAGGCGTTTCCCGCCTTTGTTGTTGTTGTCATTTCGTTGCCATTCATCTCCTCTTGAGCATATAATAGGGGGTATAGAGGGCAATTTTCAGATTCGCAGCGATAAGCCTGGTGAAGGAAGCGTTTGTGGTAATAACAATAAGTACTTGTAATATTATCAACAGTATTGTTATTGTATCTTGATTTTCGACCTACACTTCTCCCGCGGCTCATGTTTCTGTCATCAGCTGTTGACTTTCTTTCTTTAACGAGCAGCTCGACAGTGCCCGCCAGGTCTCTTATGGCTTTCATCATTGCTTCTAACTGGCTTGAAATCTTCTCATGATCGAGGCTGGTGGAGTTTTGTGGGCGTTCCTCTCTATATGAGTGACTCTCTCTATTTTGGGAGTCAGCGTCGGATAAGCCTTTTTTCTCTCTAATTAGATTTACTCTCCCCCAAGATTCTTCATTTGTTGAGGGTTGATAATGTTTTCCTTTTCGTATAAAATTTTTAAATAACTCGTCGGCAACTCGGACCATCCTGTGGAGGTTTTTGTCTTCCGACATAGCATAGAGACTCATTTGAACATTTGTTGGTAGTTCTTCTAAGAATAGGTCGATTGCAAAATTGGGGTTATTTTCAACCAACAGATCGAAATTTCTACTACCCAAAACGTCTTTCACTCTATTTATATATTCGCTCGGTAGTTCCTCTCGTTGCATTCCCTTTTTAAAGACCTCTCGGATTCGTTGCCTTAAAGCTGGTAAATAGGTTTCCTCTATATCGTCAATGAGTAATTGATAAGCATCATCTTGCAAAGGAAAGTGTATCTTCGAAACCAAAGTATTTGGTAAAATTCCCGCCAAAAGGCGCACTCGTTCATGTGTGTCATCAATATGGTTCAACTTGAAGACTGCATTTACGGCACTCAGCCAGCTGATGACGCCATATGGATCGAAAGGAGGTAGTTGGCTGGAGGTCAAATGACTAAACTATTTCAAAGGTGACTGGTATTCACTGAGTCGTCTTGTTGTTGTTTTTGATCTTGAAGTTTTCGGCAAGTCATCTTGCTCCGCATCGGATGAATATAGGGAAGGAGACCTCTCTCTCCTCGGGCCGCAGACAGTTGGTGGGGATTTGATTTTTCTTCCCTTCCTTTATGGGGGAAACCTTAGCCTTATTTGGTTTTGTTTTAGGCAATAGTTTCTTCGAAGCAGGCATATTTTCACTTAACAAAGGAAGTTTTGTTTACAAACTTGTGATGCCTATTTCTTAACCGTTTCAAAGGTGACTGGTATTCACTGAGTCATCTTGTTGTTGTTTTTGATGTTGAAGTTTTCGGCAAGTCATCTTGCTCCGCATCGGATGAATATAGGGAAGGGGACTCTCTCTCTTGTGGATACAGAACAGTTGGTGAGGAATTTGCTTTTTTCTTC
>JABUQX010121215.1:25000-35000 GCA_015478945.1 Trachelipus rathkii
CCTGCAGCAGCACAAATATGAGTGTAGTATCAGAAGCATCTACTTGAGGAGTATATACTTTATCCAACTTTGGCATCTTCATTATAGGTTTTGATACGAGAGCTTTTTTTAACTCTCCAAAGGTAATTTGGTGCTTCTTCTCCTATAGCACCTTTGTCGGTTTTCCTTTTTTAGTTAGGTAAGTGAGGGGCGCGGCGACTTCGGCATTAATTCCTTACAAATTCTCGATAATACGCCGGGAGTCCCAAAAATGATCGAACTTGCTTCTTATTTCTTGGCGGCTCTGCTCTGACGATCTTTCCCACACTATCTTTATGCAGTACTTTCTCTCCATGCCCGATATAATGACCTAAAAATTCTACTTTCGATGCCGCAAACTTAAATTTCGTCTCTATAACGATGTATCCTTCCTGTTGTAGTTCTAAAAGTACTTCCTGAATCGTTTCCAAGTGCTCGTGCCAAGTCTTTGAATGAATGATGATGCCTTCGATGTAAAAGTCGACATCATTGATCCCGTCAGGGATCCTCCTCATCGCACGAACAAGAGTAGCTCTTACAACCATTACTCCATACTGACATCTCTTTTTACTTACTGTCGAACAGTTACATTCATTATTTTCCTTTTGGCTATTTGGCACTTGCCAACACCTCTCAATAGTTTTAACCAAAGAACACATCCTCTGATGACGTTCGTTGTTCCTTCTTAAGTTTGTTCTTTTTCCCTCATAAATTATGCCATCCCACATAACAAATCTACTACTACGTGTCAATTTCGTTACTTTCTTCTTTTGATCATTGCCAAATATATTATGATATCTTCTACTGTATTTTCTCCCTATTTTGCGAACACAGGAGCCACAATTTGTATCCCCTTGTCATTGTCTCTTCTCGCACCGTATATCATATCCTTTAACTCCCTATTTCCATCAAACTCTCTCTTCTGATTATCCTTTAGTCTTCTGCACACTATTTTCTGACTACTTTCTTCCAATAATTTGATGTAAGAGTGCTCTTTTCTGACATTCTCTTTTCCTTTGTAATTTATCTGTTTATTCTTAAGCCAACAATATTGTTGTATTGTCTCTTCCTCTCTCTTCGTAACGTCATGGGGCTTCATCGTTGTGTCCTGATCCCTAAGACAATATTTGCTAGGACAACTACTACTTAACTTCCTCCATATATGTAGAGTGTAAAGGCAAAGTAATCTAACTACAAAATTTTGCGAAAATCTTCACCTGACATGCCAAAGTGATCCAAAGTACATGGATCACTTTACATGTGTTAAATGATATGCATTTTTCGGTCTGAGCAATGATCTGTGTACTGGTACTACTGTATTTGGGAGAGTTCGAAAATTTGCCCTCAGTTCTCATTCTGACATTGGTGAGGATGGAGGTATTTGTAAAAAATTTATAAAAAAAATTATTAGAAAATGAACAACCAAAGCAGAGGTGCTAAATTAGTAGCACTAGCTAAAAAGAAAAATTTGGAACAAAATTTAATTAATTTTGAAGATTTTTCTTCCTCTAAAAAGGAAGATGATCGAAGAGCATGCCGTAGGCTTTTTAGCCAAATTGATCAAAATGGTAAGTCTTTCTTTATTTTTATTAAATACTAATCCTAAAAATTATTATTATTATTTATTGTATTATTATTATTATTATTATTATTATTGTGATTTGTATCAATAGAATTGTAAGAAATGAAACTATTATTATTATTATTTCTATTATTATTATTTTATTATTATTATTATTATTATTATTATTATTAATGAGATAAAAAGGAACAGAAAGAAGGTATAATGGAGGTTTGAATTTTCTGTAGGCTTCCAACTATTCGGTAGACTAATGAATTTTTTTTAAGAGATTCATTGTAGTTTTTAAAGAATAATTATAATGGCAATATAGAGCTAAATCTAGTATTGAATAAAATATATTTTACTGAATTAGCATAATTGACCATAATTTAGGCTAATTTATTTTACCACAGAGGGTTGTCACTAATTTTATAGAAAATCACAGGACATAACTTAAAAAAATAATATGACCAAAAGAATGTTGAAGGCCAAAATCATTCGCTCTGGGAAAAAAGGTTGCAGCCTCTCAAAGGATTGTAAAAAACCCATAGGATTTATTTATTAAAAAAAAAAACAAAAATTTTTTCGAAAATCACGGATATACTCTAAAAAAATAATAATAAAGAATAGTGAAAACGAAAATCGGCAGTCTCTTTAGGAAAAAAAAAGTTACAGCCTCTGAAAGTTTAAAATTTTCCCATTGACTTTCTAAAATTAAAAAATTAAATGGACATTTGACATTTCAACTTTTAGAATGCATCCTAGTTCCCAGGTTATGATGCAGATTTGTTATATCTACATAAGATTTTCTCTGGCAGCCTTATAGCAAACATCATGGCTTAACTAAGAGGAGCCTGAAATGAGACATGGCTGGATGATCAATATTGAAAAGTACATGGGATTTTTAGCAACTTTGAGAGGGGCGCAGCGGCTTTCCTAAGAAGACATTTTTCGTTTTCACTGTGCTCGATAACCCACAGGAAGTACATATCCTGTGATTTCATAAATCGAGGTGACAGCCACTCTGGTATAATTACTATAATTATATAATAATTGATTATTTTAGACCTGTTCCATTCAGACAACCTAAGGGCTGTGATGATTGCAGACTTTGAGTTTAAATATACTTGCCGCATTGGCAGCAGGCAATTAAACCCATATCATGCTTAGGATATGAAACGAATCACCTAATTTTTAGAACACAGCTACTGAACTTTAGTGAGCAAGTTGGTAACTTGCCAGCGTATGAGACTATGGTGGTGATAATGGTTAAAGTTTAAATATATTAATATAAATAGATTACTTAATTATTTAAGTTTATGAAATGCTTGTTATGTTATGACTATCACTAACACACAACAATAGTAATACCAGTTACCTTTAAAAGTTTTACAATGAGGCAATGACATTCATTCACCCAGTGTATATTGAATAAAGTCTGCTTCCAAAATAATTATTTATTTTGAAAATTGTACACCTACTTATTAATTTATTTGTATAATAATGAAATGATATTATTTTCATAAAGCAAATTAATTATTGATAATTTTGTGGTTTCCTTAAATTTGAAATTTTAACAACAAAAAAAAGGCAACCAAGAATACCCAAAATAGCCCAATAAAACCAAAACAGCCCCCAAAACCACTAGGTTTAGATGATTGTTTGGTCTGACCACGGGTTTTTTCCAACCCTCATATATATATATATATATATATAACATAATATATATATTTTATATATATATTATAACATATATATATACGGTATCTATATATATATATATATATATATATATATATATATATATATATATATATATATATATATATATATATATATATATATATATATATATATATATATATATATATATACCGTATGTATATAGTGTGCCACATGTTTATTATGCCTGCCAAACATTCCCCAAATATCTTATAAAGAAGTTTATATATCTAAATTACTTATCAAATACTAGGGAGTACTCACCAAAAATTTGAGGCCCTTCGCTCTTGTAGTGGCCGTGCAGGAGGGTCAAAAGGGGGTGGCCAAAGTTACCCCAGCAATGGGGCAACTTTGGCCGCCCCATGTCAAGGTTACCCCATTGTATGCAAAAGTTGTATTGTAGTACTAATATTCCTTATACTAATAATATTTCTTAATTATATTTAAAATTTCAAGTTGTTTTGGGGTATTTTCTTAAAATTAATTGTACGGTATTTGCCTTTATAAAATCAAAAAATTTAAAATTCCTTTTTTGGAACAAAAACTTTAAAAAAACTTAACTACATTAGGCAGACACCTTTAGGGGGTCTGAAAACACATACTGCCCTCTTGGATTTATGTAATGGGGATTATTATTTACAATTTCAATGATGTCGGATGGGGAAATCACAGACTTGTCCTCAGCATTTAGTGCCTGACCATTTTAAATACAGCTTTAAATTTTAATTTACAATCTTTTTCCTTTATTTAAATTTTATGAAAAAAAAAAACTGAATAAGACTGAAAAAAAATTGTAAATAACAAACCCTATTGGTGTATTAAATAAATAAAGCCGCTATATTGACCCTTATTAATTTAAGGACATTAGAAACAACCTCCTGTTTTAGTAGGTTCTTTATAAAACCATAAATGAGGGGCCCAAAGTTACCCATGTACAATTCACTATGTTAAATAAATTTAGCAATAACACCAAATTTCTTAAAATTTTAACGATTATTATATTCCTTAGCTCTTTCTGAACAAAAATTTACTTAATTATAAAACAAATCTTAATGATTTAAACTTTTAACTGTAAATAATTCATAACCACAGGAAGGTAAAATCTGATTTTGGAAATTTTTTGGAAGATGTTTGTAACTCATATTCAGTTGTTAACTGGAAAAGCTTTATAAAAGGAGTGTACCAACAGTTTATATTCATAAGTTGTAGGACAAATTGTGTCAGAGCATATTTTGCGAAAAATAAATGTTTACAGAAGCAATTTATAGCTGTAAGATTTGCACAGGTGAAATTCGATTTAAAGTAGCCCCCGTTTATATATATATATATATATATATATATATATATATATATATATATATATACATTATATATATAATATATATATATATATATATATATATATAATATATACTTTCTATAACATTCTTATATATATATATACTATATATTATATATATATATATATATATATATATATATATACCATATATATATCAGCATACATATCAACAGCATATATTATTTATATGTTTACATAGTGTGTAACATATGTATGTATATACATATATATGTAACAACTTAACCAATAATATATGTAACATATAAATAAATTAATATATATATATCTTATATATATCATATATAATAATATATAATATATTTATGTATAATAACAATATATGTATATGTATTAATATAATAATAATATATATATAACTAATATACTTTTATCTAAATAATATATAATATTAATAATATTTATGTTTATATATAATATATATTAATATAATAATATGTATTATATCTAATATAATATCATATATAATATAATATATATAATATACAATAATATCTATAATATATATATGTATATATATATATTATATATATAATATATATACCATTTATATATATATAATATATATATATATATATATATATATATATGCTATATATATATATAGGTCCTTATCTGTTTTACGACTCCATGAATAACTCTTTTTTTCAATTTTTTTCATATATGATTCTATATGACTCTAATACAGAAGTAGCAAAATCAGAGAAAAAAAAACAAAAAACAAATGGGTCTTTCATTATGGATTTTTAATTTAATTTTTAGTTATAAAAGCATGACACATGATTCAAAAATATTGGAAATTAGTTTTTTTTGAGATATTAGTGTACTTTGTAACACACATATATTGTATAGAGAATAGGCTACTTCAAGCCTACGGAACAGGAGTTGGATCAAAAGAATTATTTCACAGAGGGGACTCTGTGATACATAATTAGATGTTCTACAGGTGGGATGATTTCTGTTGCTGTTCTAGGGTCAATGATGTTGGAGTTGTAGGTTACGTTAGGTTGAACATTTAAGGAATTTAAGACATTTAAGAATATAGAGATAGTAAAGAAGTCCATGGACCTGTCAGTTGTCCCAGTCAACACTAACAAACATATAAAAATCTAAGAAAGGATACAGGGCTTGTCTACAAAATTGCTGTAAAACAAAATCTTTCTTAATTTGGCTTAGTCAAAAATAATGATATATATATATATAACATATATACTATACCACATATAACCTTTAATATATATATATATACATATATATATATATATATATATATATATATGATAACAAAACCATCCACATGCATTATAACTAAGTTATGGTCACATGCAGTCTAACATTAATAACTACTGTAACTAAAGCCATAATTTTGGCTATTCTAAATTTTATTTTCATGATACCTAACCCATCCATATATACCTCATCACAGCTTCTTTCTTAAATATTTAATCAAGTCACTCAACAACCTCCTGACCATTCAAAGATTTAACAACCTTGTTTTACGAATGCGTAACAACATATCAGATGGCATGCTTTCTTTAATGCTATTTAGTATGTCGCTGGTTGCCTGTCCATGCTCTGCTAGCAAAGATATGATGGTCTCTATATTGTCAATGGAGTGTAAATGTTTGTGGAGCTTGTATCCATGTCACCTGCTCCAAGAGAGGTGCGTACTCTACAAATGTTCCTAACTCGCTGGGCCTCTCTCATGCTCCTTACCCATGAGCCCAGAAGTCGTCCTTGTTTAAAACTCAACTCTGCATCTGAAGATCTTTCTTTAAATGGGGGACTGACTTACATGCTGTCTCTGTGCTATTTCTTGCAGCTATTATACAGTTTACTTATAACTTCCTTATATTATGAAGCAACAATTGCAGTTTACCATTCTTCCCCAGCATCTTAACTTCTTCCTGAAAACTTGATAAACACTGATTAGCTGCTTTCAAATTACTGAACTGCTTATAATCACACCTAAAATCTTTACGTGCTCGAACTTAGTGATCCCATTCATATCGTAGTTAAAGCTTTTATTTGAGTAACCTAGGTGAAGAACCCTACATGCTATTGAGAGTTGTTTGCCCACTTATCTACCGGTTAATCAGATTAATTTGAATGTATCTTCCCTGTTGTAACACTAGTGGTAACCACTTGGGTATCATCTGCAGCTTCCCAAACCTTACATTTAAATTCCCCTGAATAAATCATTTATATATGCCAGAACTTTAATAGTGGCCTTTAAACACACTGAACCCTATTAGGACACACTCATCACCAGCTTCCATGGATTGGCCCCCATTGCCCATTTAGTTATTTTGCTGTTTTCATTTCATAGTATACTAATCCAACCATGTACCACTCCATCTGCCACATTTTTAAATAACATATCATGGCCTTATGTGGGGACGCTTATCAAAAGCTTTATAAAGTCTAAATACAATATCAAACTGGATCTCCGCGTTATTTTAGTCAGTAATGTATTCCATAAATTCTAAGGTTTGTCTGACACAGTATACCCTTTCTGAAACCATTGCTGGTAGTCATACTGGCCCTGTTATCTTCCTAAATATTTCTCTATGACCTTTCATTAACTTAGGGCATTTTCTGCAGGATGTTGACTAACTGGCTGTAATTTCCTAATCTTCCTTACTACTGCTTTCTTGTAAATGAACAACTTATATATGACAGTGTGGAGCTCCACCAAATGTTATGGAGTGCTTAAGAGTAAGTGCAATTGCCTTTTGCCAGTGCTGTTTCACTTTCTTTCAGGATTTCTACCATATATACTAGCAGGCTACTGCAGCTTTACTTGTCATGCTAGTCTAAATTGCTAGGATCAGGTTGGGTTCACAACCCACCTACAGGTAAAATAAAAGCTTATTTTTATACTGCAAATCTAAAGTTTTGGCTGACTTTGACAATTTATTTTTAATACTTCCATATTTTGTACCGTCCCCCGAGACCTCACCAAGATATATTTAGACCATCACTGATAAAATGATGGAAAAATAATAGTATAAAAAACTCTCTCTCTCTCTCTCTCTCTCTCTCTCTCTCTCTATATATATATATATATATATTATATATATATATATATATATATATATATATATATATAACATATATATATATATATATATAACATACTATATATATATTAAATATATATATATATATATAACATATATATATATATATATAATTTTTATTGCCTCAATTATGGAGCTGATGTGCCCTTAATAATTCCTTCCTATCAAAGCTGTATTCAATTTTTCTTTTTGGTTTAATATTTGGCTGGCTCATAGCATAAATTATAATTTCTAATTGTACCCAAAATGTGTCTTTCACATCAGTAAAGTAATATACATTTGAACTCAATTTATGTATAAATTTAATTTTAACATCTTGATATTCTAAACTGCACAACTGGACAAATCCCAACCATATTTCACTTTCATATATGCAGGCTACATATTTCCCATTTATGCTTTCAACATCAGTTGGTTTATTGTCTACATTGAATTTACAGCAATAATTTATGATTTCCCATTCTTTTTCAGTCTGGTATTTAGACTCTTTGTAAATATTTTATAAGCTAGAAGACTATTTATACTTTTTGGTATAACTTTGTGAAAACCATGAGTTCCTTTGATAGTTTTAGATTCCTTAAAACGATGCTTGAGAAAAAGCTCTTCTGTTGTAATATAAAAAAATTGAATAGAGGGAATGCATTCAGAATATGTGTATAAATCTTTTGCTGCTAAGATGTGATACTCTGTTGTTCTTTGTAAACTTACCTTTGTTGAAACCCTTTTTACCATTCCTCCAATGCTATCACACACATTTTTACTGTGGCTAGTTGCAAACAAATTCCACTCTGCTACTATGCCATAGAAATCTTTTCATGATGACACAGGTTAATGAAATTGTATCTATTTTTATATTGGGCAACTGAACCATCTGTAAAGTAATGAATTTTATTTATATTTGGAAACAATTTGTTTACTTCTGTCAATAATGCTTTCTGAAAAGCATAAACTAGTGTTTTTTTTATGCTCTAAGCTATCGCTAATGAAACAAAATGTATTGTGTCATAAATTAGAATTTGCTTTGTAGTACAATATGAAAGGGTGAATTGTTGCCTGATTTCTAGTCCAGTGAAATGCTTGACTAGCATCTTGTACTACAAACGAATAATTTTCTGAAAAATCTTCTATTATTATTCCATCCTATTCCTGAATATTGTTTTTAAGATTTTTGATGCAATTGTTTTGACTCTTTGGAATGAAGTGATGTTTTGTTAGTTTCCTAATTTGATCTGACAATTTGTCAATAAATTCATCAATTGATAGGGATGCATTTTTTAAGATTCAGTGATCAGTTTGTTTACCCATTGTATAGATGGTTTCTATCTACAATTTGATTCTGGAAACCTCTCAAATTGGGGAAAAAAAAGTTTGGAAATGCCACCATTTGTTCAGACTTGCCACAGTGGTGGGATCACATTGTTTCTTCATACCTGCATACATTCCCTGTATAATTTTGATAAATGATGTGGTACATCTAGCGGAATGTCAGGTTTGGATTTTGATCGTTAACCACCCATATTGAATGTTCCCAGCTGAAGACTTTAGTGACAGTACGAGTATTTGGGGCTCAAACTGCAAATAACAAGAAAACTCTACTTTGGGAAGATATTTGAGATTCTTTCTGCATCTTTGTTCTGGAATTTCTGGTTTTCAAAGTAACCTCTTTTATATGTTTGTTCTGTCCTCTTTGTCAACTTCCATACTAAGGAAGGCACTGTGGCACCACTCTCAAGTCATCAGGGGTGTAAGTTTCTACTTCCTTCTCATATCATTCAGTAATTACACTTTTCTCTTCCCTTAATATGGGGTGTTTCTATTCAAATTCCAAATTCTTGTTTTCAACAGTTTATTTCACAATAATTGGATTTATTATTTAGAAGACTTGCACTATTTCTATTAATTGTCAGTGACAGATGTCTTGCAGCTTTCTTTCAGCAGTTTTGCTTTGAACTCTTATGGCAATTCATGAGATACTAGTATGAAATATTGCTTATAGCATCTTTGTAAAAAAGTATATATATTTTATAGAAAATAAGAACTTGTTTGTTTTCCAAATATATATTTTTAATTTCATTTATGGGATATGGTTTATTATTTATCAAATTATCCTTGATGCTGCTTTAGATGATGGGTGGTCATCATCAATGAGCCACTCTATTCAAAAACTCTTATAGACATGTTAACTTTAGACTACCAACTGCCTTTATATTTCTTGTCAAACTCTGGGTGATAGTTTTCAATTTTATTCCATATTAA
>JABUQX010121215.1:40000-45000 GCA_015478945.1 Trachelipus rathkii
ATAATAATAATAATATTATAATAAAATAATAATAATAATATAATAATAATAATAATTAAAACTAATAATAATAATAATAATATTAATATCTATCAAATAATAATAATAATAATAATAATAATAATAATAATAATAAGTATAGCAATAATAATAATAATAATTTATATTTTTTACAATTTCTAAATTTTTCTGTTTTGTTTATCTCTATATGGACTCTATTGGTGACAGTTTCTTATCAGCACATTTTTACTGATACTGATACCAAAAGAAAAGTAACGGACACTGATACCTTAAAATGTATATATACTATATATATGTAATATATATAGTATATATATATATATTAGCATATATATATATATATATATATCATATCTCTCTATCATATATATATATATATATATATATATATATATATTAAAAAACACAACTAACCTATCATTTTAAACATCTTAAATATATACATATCTATTATTAATAAATATATATATATATATATATATATATATATATATATATATAAATATATATATTATATATATATATGTGTATATATATATATATATATATATATATATATATATATAATAATAACTAACATATATATATATATATATATATATATATATATATCAATATAGTTATATATATGTATATTTCTATATATATATAAATATTCAAAATTTAGGGTTATAGTTGTTTTGAATAAAAATATTTATTTTTCAGAGATAGACTGCTTTAAATTATAGGCGACAAAGAGTTGCTGAATGGGTTCAATCAGCAACTTCTAATTTATGTATCAACCCTACAGTTCCTGAATCGTCACCAAAAACATATGATCTTCGAAATGTTCATGGTAAGATACTAAGAATTCAAATTAATTGGTGACAGCTTACATATTTTAATAACATTAAGAACTTTCCTTTTCAACTAGAAAAAATTGTAGAAAGCACATTTTAACGACATACCTGGATTAGGAACCGACCGGGGCCCCGGCTAAACCCGGCGTTTTTTGCGGCCCCGGCCCTAGCAAAATCTGAGCCCCGGTCGGTTCCTAACCCAGATTTAGATAATTGTGTAGTCTTTAAACAGATTAGTTTTCTATTTGTAGTTCTCTTTTTAAATTCAGAGTCAGTTTCCCAGAGAAGTTTGCAATCTGGCATTATGGCTTCTAAGTCTCCAGATATGTTTTACTCCAGCTCGTCATCAACAAATGAGTTAACAAAAAACAATACAGAGACTGCATTTATTGATTCAAGAGGTAAGATAAAGTCTATACATCTTTTTTTTATTACCTTCAATATTTTTTCTCATTTTTTTAATATTTATAAGGTCTCTTTATATGTTACATTATGTTTCATTATATATTCCATTACATTATATATTACATTACATGTGTGGTTGTAACTGTTGTGCGGTGTGTGTAACGGGTGCTTTTGGTGTTGAAGGAGAAAATTCAGAGAATGGCAATAAGGTGAGATTGATTTTGTGAAAATAGAATTTGATATATTATTGTAAGTAAACCCTTTTGTTTATACAAAAATATGTTACGAGTTGGTGTAGATAAAACGGTAGTGAAAGGAAGAGTATGATTGATTTGTTATGGTGAAAAATGAATAATAATAATAATGATAAATATTAATAATAATAATAATAATAATAATAATAATAATAATAATAATAATAATAATAATAATAATAATAATAATAATAATAATAATAATAATAATAATAATAATAAAGTAATAATATTAATTTTTTAATGTCAATAATAATAATAATAACTTAAAAACTTAAAATATTTTCTCTTATTTTGATAGATAAATCTTAGTTACTTTTAAAATATTAAGAAGCACATCTCTCTTCCACCATTTGTTATTTTGAACTTTCTTTATAGCATTACAAGTTATTAGCTAAATTTTGACTTTTGCCAAGATCATCTGTATTGAGCTCTAAAACTACTGGTTTCATAGGTATATCTTTACAGCTCATTCATATGTAAGACATAGTACATTTCTGGGACTTTGTCTGCCTCCAAAATTAATCCTTTAGCCACTCACCATATCATTTGTTCCTTTTTAATTCAACATGTAACCTAAGTATTTAGTAGCAAAAACCTGTTCTAATTGCTCGCCATCCAATATTATTCTACAAGCCATCCTCTCCTTAACTATCGCTGTTGCCATGTTTTACACACTTTCTTCAAACTTTCTATTGATTCAACACAGAAAACCAAATAATCTGCATATAAAATAGAGTAAGACACTCCATACTCGACCAATCTGTGTCACTCTTACAGCCCAATTTCCCACTTCTACCATTAGTTTTTCCATCACCCCATCCATATACAATTTAAAGATCCAGAGACATAAATCATCCCTTGCCTAACTCTGCCTCAATCTCTACATTTATTCTCACAGAAACTAACTAAGTAACCCATATATATATATGAAGCGCTTGTGCTTCGGTATGATATTGATGGATATTCTGATGATAATTCAATGCATAGATGTAATAAAGCCCTAGGTATGTTAATCAATATAAAGAGGAAACACATTGAGGATAATCACTACACAGTTCGGCTTGGGTGTTCGTATATTAAAGGTATAATATATTTATCACAAGATAATAGTCTATCATTGATTATGAATAACAGTTTATTAGGTAATGGATATTTAAAGCTTGACAACTATGACACATAAAATGAGGATGAGTGCAACTTCACACACATATTACAAGAGGCAGACGAGAGCGAGCGTCTAATAATAAGGCTATCCATTGACTAGTTCATTTGTCCGTTGCATGAATGTAGAATTACAGGATGTATTGACTATTTTATTTGGAAAATCTCAAAGGCGTTGAATTTTACTAACGATAAATTATGTTTTACTATATATATATATATATATATATATATATATATATATATATATATATATATATACTCTTTCTATATATATATATATATATATATATATATATATATATATATATATATATATATATATGTAAATATAAAAATATATATATATATATATATATATATATATATATATATACTCACTCTCTCTCTCTCTCTCACTTTCCTCTCTTTATATATATATATATATATATATATATATATATATATATATATATATATATATATACATATATATATATATATATATATATATATATATATATATATACTCATTATGTTACTTTATATTGCAACGCGGAGGTCCAATGTTCGAATCCCGATGATGGAGAGTAAAATCTCTGTGACTCATTCATTTAAATGGGGGCCAGGCCTGTTGAGTACTCAGCAATTATAGGATGAAAGCCGAAGTGCTTTAAAGACTACGCGGGAAGCGTTCTTTTGGGGACATTGAATGGCACCAGTGGTTGGAGCATCCAGTTATAGTTAACTCTGCGACGCTACAGGTCAATGTTCAGCGAATCCAGCAGTGGAGGGTAAAATCTCTGTGACTCATACATACCTATATATATATATAACTATAATATATATATATATATATATATATATATATATTTATATATATATATATATATATATAACATATATATATATATATATATCATATATATATATATATATATATATATAACGTTTATATATATATATATATATATATATATATATATATATATATATAATATTTATATATATATTGACTTTATCATAGTTTTTAGATCATTCTTCGTCGCTATTTTCCTCATCGGGTAGATCTTCAAATTCTTTGGTTTTCTTACTTACGGTTTCGTGAGAAAGAGTTTGGAAAAATTCATGGTCCTTTTGTGGAATGTAGGTCAATAACGAAAGAA
The DNA here is from genome assembly GCA_015478945.1 of Trachelipus rathkii. Classification (NCBI taxonomy): domain Eukaryota; kingdom Metazoa; phylum Arthropoda; class Malacostraca; order Isopoda; family Trachelipodidae; genus Trachelipus; species Trachelipus rathkii. Next base: position 43,829 of record JABUQX010121215.1, read on the forward strand.
GATCTTTGAATTTTTCTAAGGAAATTTTTACCGATGGGCAACATTCTGGCAAACTTTCTTGAAAATTTATTCCTTTCTTTGGAGCAAAGTCTACTACATGCTCAGAAACATTTGGATCTAATGATGTTTTGTACTGAATTTTTCCTTCTAGTTTTCTTATTTTAAACCATTTCAAAGAGAGCCAACAGAAAGCACTTCCTTCTTCATTACGGTTGCGAAAGCAAAGGTTTTTAAGATTACTTTTGAAATTTAACATTTTTCCTTTCATTCTTAGGATCTCATATGGTACTCTGGTTGCAGTTTTAATAAGCTGAACCCACTCATCAAGTGAAAAGATTCTCTCAACTCTATTTTTCTTCTTTTCTATTTTTGCGAAATCAGAGTCGTTAGGCAGAAACGAATGCCCCGACTCTAGATATGTGTGCTCCCAACTGTCAATATTAAAATGGCAAAGTGCAAACACTATGAAGGAAATCATTGTCTTGTTTCGGTTCTGACCCCCACAACTATCACTAAAAGTTACAATTTCATTAATATTACTTAAATCTTGGCTTTTTAAGAAATGAAAAATGCTGGAACATATTTCATTAGCTCCTCTCCTTCCCTCTGCTTCAGTCCAGAGGCACATATATCCTTTGTTGTTATGTCTGGTATTTATTCCTAAATTCAATAACCATAGCTGCCTTTTATAAAATGCAACACTTGTATTTAAATAAGGGATGGGTTGTGTTTTTTGCATGTCAAAAGTGAAGCAGAGTATTGTTTTATCTTTTTTTGAATCTGACGTCTTTTTATTAAGATACTCGCGTGCGTAATATGCTCTTCTAAGATGGGCTTCATGGGTGTTAATTAAATCTAATTTTTCTTCAGGGATGGCAGAATTAATCTGAATTTTCAATTTATCACACATTTGACATGTGTCAGCTTTTGGGATGTAGATATGTACATTATAAGATTTAAAGCATTTAACGAAAATTCTATAGCTTACTTTATATTGTTCTTCATTATTTTGTTCTAATTCTTCTAAGTAAAGTTCATATAACTTTTGAATTGTGAGTCCGGGTTTAAAGTATTGTCTTTTATTTAAGGAATAGTGAGATTGAAATTTTGGGAAAGCATTTAAAAATTTCTCAATCTTATCAAGAGTGGAAGTAGGAGTCTTGTTTGGTGGA
>JABUQX010121216.1:2500-41334 GCA_015478945.1 Trachelipus rathkii
AAATGGTCCGGTCATGTGGAAATGATGGATGATAGTCTGTTGGTTAAGCGGATGTATATGTGGTGAGTGTGCTGGGAATCGACCGGTTTTGAGACCGAAGGAAAAGTGGATTGAATCAGTAAAGGAATGTCTGGAGGAGAGGAATGTGAGTTTCGCGGAGGCGGGAAGAAAGGTGCGGTTTATAGGAGTGAATAAAGGGTTTTCTGAGGGGGTATAGTTGTGGCCCATCTGAGCCAAAAGATGAACCCTACATTGACGAGATGCCATAGTGAGGGTCCGTCGCGGTCCCGTGAAACCCTAGAGTGGATTTTTTTTGACTGCGGCGAGTTCTCACTAAAAGGTATAAAGTTGGCGGTAAGGCTGGGCTTTCTTTTCGACTTGCGTCATATTCTTCTACTACATTTCTGTTTCCAGTGCATGTGTCGCACCCTACCCCGTCTTAGGGAGAGAGGGTGATGGTGATATTAGCTGCATATATATATATATATATATATGTAAACCAACATACATATATATATATATATATATATACTATATATATATATATATATATATATATATATATATATATATATTATGGTTATATATATATTATTAGTTATTATATATATATATATATACATAATCATCAATATCAGGTTTTTGTATATTTCACCGCTGGACAAAGTCAAATATCGTAAACCTTTCGCCTTCTTCTGCCATGTCATGCCCGGCACATCCCTAATTTCATAAACTCATCTTTTGAATGATCCTCAGCAAGGTTGTTTGCTTTGTTTTGTTTATATATATATATATATATATATATATATATATATATATATATAATAGTATATATATATATATATTGTTAGTTGCTATATATATATATATATATAGCATAGGCATATATATATATATATATATATATATATATTTATATTTATATATATATATATAGTATAGCAGTTATATATATATATAGCAGTTATAGTATGTATATAGTTATATATATATATATATATATATATATATATATAGTAAATAGTTATATATATATATATATATATATATATATATATATATATATCCCCGCAGGGGTGTATTACTTCTTGTTATGGTGTTATACTCTGGGTGAATAACCTAGAACATAGCATAGTGGCAAGAACAAATACAAAGGGGACTTTGTGCATCCCTCCGACCCTGGCACTAGTAAGTTCATCTGTTATATATGAAATCTTTTAGTCTTCTTTCTCTCCTCTCATTTTTCGAATTATCTACATCCTTCAATCCTCCTCTTCCGTCGCAGTTTTTATCTATCTCTCTTTAATTATTAAAATTTGTCTTTGCGAGGTGCGTGCTCCACCGAGTAAAATTGAGGCATTTTACGATCATCAAGGCGGCCGCTTACTTAGCTCTGTTATGTATTTCATTTTTACATAGAAAAAACTCGGATTTATAAATTAAACTTAAGAAATGATATATTATCAGGTGCATCAGGTTTGAAGTAGTATTTTTTAAAATGTCAAATTCAAGTTAAAAAATTAAATTTTATATGCTAAGCTAATAAAATTAAATTCATAATTATTAAAAATGTTTTTAAAAAAATATATGCACTCCATCTACTGCATTTGCAGCTGCGCTTACCTAGCATACCCTGAATGTGCACGCCTTCTTGATATATATAGTATATATATATATAGTAGTTATATATATATATATATATATATATATATATATATATACATATATATATATATATATATATATATATATATATATATATATATATATATCCAGTGAGAACATTTTTCTCCATCTGCGAAATTTTCTTAAGTCTCATGTGACCCGGACAATACCAATTAAAAAATTTAAAAACGTTAATGTTCTTACAGTTCTTTTTATATATATATATATATATATATATATATATATATATATATATATATATATATATATATATATATATATATATATATATATATATATATAGAGATATATATAAGCAGCATATATATATATATATATGTTATATATAAATATATATATATATATATATATATATATATATATATATTATCATCAACTACGACACGAGCATGAAGTTACTCAATATATTGCTGAAAATTTTGTATAAAAAAAAAAAAAAAAAAAAAAAAAATTTTATTCCATAATCTACAATTTTTAATATTTTTTAAATTAACAATAATGGTTTTAAGAAAAATTTAGAAAAATAATGGTCTTATTTTATTACAAATTGGGCTAGGTTGGTTTAGAAATAATAATCTTTATTTCTAACCTAACCTAATCTTATCTAACCTAACCTAACCTAATCTTACCTAACCTAACCTAACCTAATCCAAATTAACCTAACTTAATCTAATCTAACTTAGCGTGAAGCACTGAAACTAATGAAATATGAGATGAGTGATAAAAATATTTGCCATAAAATTTCCATAGATATATGCAAATACAAAATTTAATATACCGAATCCAAAAAGAAAAAAAATAATAACTTTTTTTCTTTATTTTAAAATGATTTTGTTAGATTTTTAGTAATAACTTTTCCGTTTTGAAAGTAAAAATATTAACCGTTTGAAGGTCTTCTACCACAAATTCAACCATAATAATAATATACATAAAAAAATTTAATCTGCTGGGGCTCAACCAAAAAAATAAAATAAATAAAACTACACACTTAACAATATTCTGTTTTTCTGCTGGTTTAGAAATGTGTGTAGTAATAATGTATGGAGGAATTAGCAGAAATGTTTGTTATTATAATGATGTATTTTTTATTATTATTATTATTATTATTATTATTATTATTATTATTATTATTATTATTATTATTATTATTATTATTATTATTATTATTATTATTATTATTATTATTATTATTATTATTATTATTATTATTATTATATTTAAAATAATATAATAATTTATTAAGAGACAAGGACAGACTGACGTGAAGACTTTGATAAAACGAGCTACAAAGAATCTCAGGCAATGAATTTTTCCTAAGTTTGGGTGTGTGTGGTGATCAACGATTTGTCACCATTTATCATTTCTCCATAGGTAACCTATGAACACTAGATACTCAATTTATGATGGACATTACTAATATATTCTCAACGATTAATTAGTTTTTTTTATCACGCATTTTTATGTTAAATTAAAAAGTAATAATTATCAATATAAATAAAATGGTCAAATGAAATATATTTCAGAATTTTCATTATTTTAAAATTAAGCTTCTTAAACGTATACAGGCAGGGTGCAGGATTACGGATAAATATTTTGGTGGAAGCAGCATGAAATTGGTTTTGCTTACTACCAAACATTTTTATGAAATTGGTTTTGCTTACTACCAAACATTTTTATGAAATTGGTTTTGCTTACTACCAAACATTTTTATGAAATTGGTTTTGTTTACTACCAAACTTTTTATGAAATCGGTTTTGCTTACTACCAAACATTTTTATGAAATCGGTTTTGCTTACTACAAAACATTTTTATAAAATCAGTTTTGCTTACTACCAAACATGTTTATGAAATTGGTTTTTCATACTATCAAACATTTTTATAAAATCGGTTTTGCTTACTATCAAACATTTTAATGAAATTGGTTTTGCTTACTACCAAACATTTTAATGAAACCAGTTTTGCTTACTACCAAACATTTTTATGAAATCGATTTTGCTTACTATTAAACAATTTTTTGGAATGGGTTTTGCTTACTACCAAACATTTTTCATATATGTAATTTAAAAGTGAAAATAAAGAAAGCAGCAAGCATTTTTTAAATTACATTTCTTAATTATATCATAGCCTAGAATTATGATTTTTAAGTCCAAATGTATCAGGAATTACAACTGAAGTGGGGGCCAAAGCCTGGTAATTTAATATGATTGAGCTGGAGCCGGAGCCGGAGCCGGAGCCGGAGCCGGAGTTAAAGTAGTGAAAAAATTACCTGCTCCGCTACACATTTGCAATTCCGATTCCGAAATTGAAGATTTATTTTGTATTGCCATATTTGGGAGAACTCTCCAAAACCTTTAATCCAATTTGCATATATATATATATATATATATATATATATATATATATATATATATATATATATATATATATATATATATATATATATTTATATATATATATATATATATATATATATATATATATATATATATATATATATATATATATATATATATATATATAATATATAGAAATATAGTATAGTTATATATATATATATATATATATATATATATATATATATATATATATTATATATACAGCAGCAGCAGCATATGTTGGCATATGTTATATATATACATACAGCAGCAGCAGCGGCGTATGGTACAGTTATATATAGCAGTTATATATATATATATATATATATATATATATAGTATAAGTATAGCAGTTATATATATATATATATATATATATATATATATATATATATATATGTTATATTTGAATGTTTATATATCTGTATATAACTTGTTTATATATTAGGTAAATTTTTATCCATATTTAGACATTTTTTAATTTTTATTTTTTAATAATTAATAATATTGACTTACTTTCGCATTTTAAAAACTACCCTCCATTTTCTCGTAATTTGGAAACTTGTATATCTTCGAATGGAAAAAGTCGAGATTTTTGAGTTTTAAAGATCGTGGTTTTACTGCTAATCTAGAAAGGAAACCAAACATCTGGTTAATACGGAGCATTATGTTCTCGAAAGAGGGAGAATAGTCGGTGGGACTCCGTTTGCTGTCGTTAATAAAATTCGTAGATGTGAATTAAACGATTGTATAAAAAATATAACTAAGTCTTAGCCGATTATTATATTTCTAATTTATGTGTTTATAAAGATATGATGTTCATGAAGATTTGAGATTATCAGTAGAATTTATTATAAATATAAGAGATGTAATAAATTTAAATACCAAGGCATGTGAACATAGATAGTTATCTTTACTATTTCGAGTCAAATATATAATGGGAGTTTGTGAGGATTTTAATATAGCATCAAATCCACTCCAAAATATAATGGTATAAGAGATATAAAAAAGTATGTAGATTCAATAATTAACTGGACCACGATTCATATAAGGAACATGTTATCTATTATATGTACAAGCTCAAGCCTGGAAATCAAATGAGAGTGGAAACCAAAACGTTCCAATAATGTTCAGTTGCATATATATGGTGTAAGAATTAAAGGGACCAAAATCACAAATCCATGATTAACCTGAAATTTGAGTTGATAATGGTTAGGTTCACTGTATTTGCTATAAATTCACAAAGGATCAAGGAATGAACCCTAAAAATATCAAAGAAGAGAAGATTCGAAAATGGACTTTATATGCAACAGTTTTGAGTAGGATTCAGGACTGTATCAGTAGACACTATAAAAGAAATAAATTTTATATTAACAATATTCAATTAATTCATTTAATATAGTTTTTATTATATGTTTCATTTTATTATTGAAACTCACACTGTCAATTTCCAAGGTTTGTTCAATTAAAACGACCGGATGACAACCAGATCTAAAATCTTAAATCTAAATTACTTTTTATAGTCTAAGTTTACCTTATATACCTTTGTTATAGTTTAATTACATAGATAAACATAAAATTATGTGATTTGTATTAAATTTAGATTCTTAAATAATTTATTCATTACAATGTTTCTATCCTTGATTTCCAAACACTTAATAGTTGACCACAAAAATATATATGTTCTCTGTTACTGTAATTGCTTTACTTTACTAATTAACATGAAAACTTCCTATATGAGTGTTATACAAAAAGAAACATCATAAATACGATAAATTTTCCAAGTTTTTCATAAAATAGCATATTTATATATTAAAAATATCGTCCAGGGGACATTCATAACAAATAGATAATGAATATTTAATTAACAGAACAGGTAGGCAGGTGTGTATTACAAACGTATGCAATAATATGACATTGGTGTCAATAACCAAATTATTGCCACGAACATACTCCCTTATATATTTAAAATATATTTAATAATATATATATATAAATATATTTTCTAACTCTGGTATAAACAATGAAAGATTTTTAAATATAATATAGTATAATATATATATATATTATATATTATATACATATGCAAGAACAACCTCCCCCCGAAATTATTAAATATCAAAATTTTTGGATATCGATACATTTTGTTAAATTTAAATAATAATAAAAAGTTAATGAAGTAATTAAGAGGATATATTTTTATTCATAGAAATATAGGTAACATTATAGTTGGTTCAAGATTCTATATATTATATAAATTTATTATAAATATATTATATATATATAATATATATATATATATATATATAAAATATAATATATAATATATATATTTTATTTTACAGTGTTAATAATATAATATATTATATATATTTATATATTATATATATATATTTTATTATGGGTGTTGATATATAGTTATATATATAAATAATTATAATATATGCCCAATTGTTAAAAAAGGGGATAAGGCAGACTGTAGAAATTCAGAAAATTGCCTTGAACACATACGAAAGGTAATATGATCGAGAAAACAAAGATTGAGAGAGGGTAGTAAGAAAAAGAGAGTGGACATGGCTTAAGAAATAGAAATATGGATTTGATATTCGTTTAAGATGTAAGAATACATCAATATATGTGCTATTTTAGGCATTTGCAGACCTGGAAGGCGCATTGTGTTAAAATTCTCATCAAATATTATAATAAAACTTTGAGCATGCATTTATCATTAGATAAAATTACCCTATTGGGCTATTACCTGGTCATTAAAGTGGCTACATGAAAAATATCAGGACGTAGACTTGCTGAGAAAATGCGGATTTTGTACATTTCATTAAGAGATGTTGACATTTTTACATTTTGGTGATTACATTATAGAAATAAAATGATCGTTTCATATTTTCATGTGATATCTTTCTCATAGTTGCTTAGATTTCCCATGACAGTGCTTTTGTGAATATCTTAACATCATAATGGCATTGAAATACATTGAAAAGGTGTCGGATGTAATTTAAATAATCAATATCAATACTGTAATGAAAATGGTGCAACAAACATTATGGACTACAGTGGACTTGGTAATCATAAACATTCACTATTTTTTCTATAATTAATATTTAAAAAACATGGAGAATTACAAGCATTGTGAGCTAAAAATTTTAACCATAGTATTGAAGTAATACATGTCTTCAGTAGTGTTCAAAGAGTTGAAAGAGAATGGGTTAGCGTTTTTCGAAACATTCAAGGATTACTGTACATGAGATATGTAAATATTAATTTCATCTAGTTTTGCTTGAGGAATACATTGCGATTTGTTTCAATTACATTCATATGCATTCAAAGTAATTAGCCGGAAATATTAAATTAACTAGCTCGTTGACAGTGTGGAGTAGCATTGGAAGATTTCTTAACTATTATCGCAAACCCATTTAAATAACAGGAACCTGAATGAGTCGATGAAATTTATGGTCATTTGTGATTACATTAAAGCTTGCCTCGAGGAGCATGAGCAATTTGCTTAAATAAATTGCCTAATTAATACTGGAAGAGTTTATTTCGTTATTTTAAGAACTTTAATATAATTTATATTGTATGTGAAGTCAAAATCAGTTTTGATATTTATCATTTGCACAAGCTGAAAAAGCAACCTCTTCCGATGGTTTTTTAAATACATTTTGAAATAGGATGCGAGGGGAGAATTTTTTTTTGTCTACCCAATTGAAAAAATTCGTATGCTGTTCATCATTGATATTCCACCATTTCATCAAAGAATGTTTTGTTCATCGTAATATTCTCTCTTGAGTTGTTAATATGATGCTCTAGAGGTCTCCATATCAATGTGGTCAAGTACCATTTTGTGAAGATGTTGTTATTTCTCCATGAAGGTTTATGACTCTGTTTGTGCGTTGCTGATAGTTTGGTCTGGGTTTTAGGGTCTCACACCCGAGATGATTGTCTAAAATCTGTAGCCAACTGTTGTTATAATATCTATGTTTGTTTAATTCAGTTATCGGAGCGTGCTTTAAAGGAATATTCGTGTTATTGGGATTCCACCTTGAATCCTTACAGTTATGCTTAGATCCCCTTCTGTGCTTTTCGTTACAATGCCGGCAGTAGGGGTCAAAAGGACAAAATGGTATTGTGGCCGGCTCTTTCACATGGACACATAAGGGTTTTTGTCTGGTAATTTTGTTAAGGGACACGGCTGGTGCTTGTGGCTTTTCCTGATGGTTGAAAGTTTTTCTTTGATAAATTTGTTGAGTGTCTGAAAGTATGTGCTGGAAAATTTGAGGCTTTTGTATATGGAGTAGCTTTGGAATAATTTAAAATAAATAATCATTTTTCTGATTGGTTTATTTAATCTGCCCCCGGATTCTCTTTTCTGTAACGATCTTGAATATTAGTTTGTGAGATTAGATAGGATGTCTAAACTTTAAAATCAAGTTAAAAACTCAAACTTGTCAGGCACGGCAGATGTAAAAACGCTGTTACTTGTATGATTTCATCTGTTGAAAACTCGTCGAAAGTGACAGATATCAAAGGTTCGGTGTAGTAGTTCTTGTAAAGGAGAGAGCTACAGAGCTAATGAGCGATTCTCTTGCCCATTTAAAATTCTTATGCGCAACATTCTTCAAGAGATGAAAGGTTTATTCTGGAAATATAAACTCCTTTATTATTGGCATAAATTATCTAAGTAAGGAACTGAATCAGGCGTTGCATGAACTGATTACGCCTGAGCAATTTAGCTGATTGAAACCAATGATTCAGAGAAATGTTGCCTCTACAGTTATTTCCCAAGTCGATAAAGTGGCCGTCCATCTGTCCATTGCTTGCCTGTGAAAAATTCTGTTCGTAATCCTGGTATGTGGGATAAGGTTGGGCCGGTGTGGCGGGGCAGTTTGGTTTGTCTATCAGGTTTGACGTAGAGTCGCTTCAAGTATCATTTTGAGATTTAGTTTAATATATGTAAAAAGTTTAGACCCTCCTAAAAGTTACGTTACGTTAACTCTGAATTTGGCTTGTGATAAGAAAGTGTGTAAAGTTATATCCAGAAATTATATTATAAATTTGCTTTTAAAAAATTAATGACATAATAAATTTTGCTTTCGTACCATGAGTTGTTGTAATAGTCGCAAAACAAAATTCTTGGGCACTGTTGGTTTTTGCGTTGCTTCTTCTTCCATATAATCCAGTAGCTGGCTTCGGAAAACAAAAACTCTTAACTTCGCCAATACTCTCAAATAATTCGCTAATGGCAGAATCTTCGGCTTTCCCCAAATCTTTTTCCTTCAGTTCGACAACAGGGATTAATTGGTATAGGCTTAGTAATATTTTAGAAAAGCAAGGAGAGACGTCATAATTCTCATTATTATCAACGTTAAAATATACTTTATTAGATCGATTTGGAAAAAAATAGATATAAAGCAATAAGAACACGAAAAATAATTCTAAGGTATATGTAATATACAAAGTTTTAAAAAGTTAAACGAGAAAAATGAAATCTCAGCATAATATGTATATATACAATTTTTGCTACACTCATTGTTTAACACAATAAAAGAACAATTAAAATGTTTACACAGTGGTAAATGCTATAAAAGGATTGTAAATGCATATTTCACACCAGATCAAAAAAATATAATTTTAAGAAAAAAAATGCAATTCGACACACTAAAAAACAAAAATTTATAGATGGGCAAGTAATATAATTAAATCTTTCGATCAAATTTGTATAATAAGAGTATAAGGCTATAAAGCAGTAATAATAAATACACTATTATGGGAGCTATTTATTTGATTAAAATATTATACGAACAACCAAATATGTAAATATAGGTAGCAATAATTACACAACACATTTTCACGCGTCCACATGTACATACTGAATACAAAAATTTAATAGAAAAGTAAGATATGATTTTATTTTATATAAGGGCATGGTTGATGGAGCAAAGTATAAAAATTGGAATAGAATCGACGTATTTAGGTTTTGGCGCAACGAATTGGCAACATTGTGCAAAGCTGGGTGAAAAGTTTATCAGGTCATTAGATTTTAGATTTTAATTTCCAAGGGCGTGATTTTGAACAAGGTTATGCAATTAAATTGTAAGCAAAATTTGTTTAACTTTTAAAAAGGGGAAAGAAAAAAAAATTGCGATTGGAATGGAGCAAACAGACAGCTCATTTAGTAATAGGACTCATATTAAAGTCTTATTAATAAATGTAAAAATAAATATAAAAATCGCAAACAAAAATAGTATAAAAATATTTTTAAAAATTTGCGATTGGAGTTGGGCGACAAAGACCGATCATTTAGTAATATGACTCGTATCAAAGTCATTAATAAATGTAAAAATATAAATCACAAAAAATTTAGTATAAAAAAATGAAAAATTTTTCAATTGAAGTGGGGCGAAATATACATGAAGCATTTCTAGATATGCTTAGAGTGGTAAGCATATTTAGAAAAGTTGAAAACTAAACTATACTTTATCAAAACCTATAAATAGTGTTTCACTGTACCCTGATTATATAACCAGGTCTAGTATTTATTCCCTTTTATAACTTTATTATTCTTATTATTAGTATTATTATTATTCTTATTTATTATTATTATTATTATTTATATATATTAATCTATTTTCTTATTTTAATATTATATTATTATATATTTATATTAAAATTAATTATATTATTATGTATTATTCATCTAATCATAGCATTCATTTTCCATTACTAACGCTTATTGTTATTCAATATATATAGTAAGGACTTGTATTGGAGTAACAGCTATGTGGTTCGAGAGAGAACTAGGGAAAGAAAACGGTTCCAAGTTCGGAGAAAATCGTATAATGAACGGAGCTCGTATGTTATAAATTAAAGTTTACTTTAAAAAAAAAAGAAAAAAAAGATATATATTGTGCAGAAAAAATAAAGAAAATGACGTGAAAAGATAGGCTTTGTAGTCTACTTAAAGTTTAAAGAAGTTTTATATAAAAAAACAGAAGGATATAACGCTTTGAGAAAAAAACTAAATTAAACTGTATGTATATGCAAAAAACAAAAACTATATGGAAAGAGAAGAAAGTAATAAAACGCTACCCATATATTTCCTGCGATAATTTTTCGCACCTCATGTTGTTGAGATAGACGTACGTGTAACTAAGAGATAGCTAAGAGTGCCTGTTTAGGTTGCACTTTATAAAGTTGTAGAGGCTAAGATTAGTTTTTATTGAATCTGAAATTAGTTTTTTCCATTGTAATTGTATAAAAGAAATAAAAAAAAATATGAATAGGAATAATGTACTTATCAAGAAAATCACAAGTTTAGAACCACAGAGACAAAAACAACTGGCGAGGTTCATTGGTAAATATAGAATGCTCTAGTCTCTGGTAAGCTGGGCGAAGGGGAGAGAATGAGGGATATAGTAAACCCCGTCGGAAACCGTTAGAGAAGCACCATATATCAAATTTGGCAACAAATAAGATCCATATCATCTCCAAAAACGATGAATTTTCCATTAAATGTGCAAAACAAAATCTGGGCTAGTAAAATGAAATAGTTATGAAAAAGGCTTCTAGGATATTAAAAATTCCTGATCAAAACAAAAATTAAAATTAGGAGATAAATAATATAAAAATTTGTTTATTGGAAACTCGAAGAGAATTTGATAGATAGGGGGGGGGAGACTAGTTTGGTGAAGGAGATCATGACGCTTCTTTCAAAAAGAATAGAAAATTGAAAAATATTGGTGAATTGTTGTAAAAATTTATTATTAATTTTTTTGAAAATAAAAGAAAAACAATAAAAATAGAAACATAAAGCAAACAATGCTTTGATTTAAAATCTATATGAAATTCTTTGGTATATTATATATTATATATAAATATTATTTATTTAAATAAATATACATATAATGAATATATTAATGTTATACCTATATTAATAATATTTATATATATATAATATATTGCTTTTATGTATTATGACGTCCAGTGCCTAATGGCTTGCCTTTCTGTTCTGCGTTCATATCCAAACTCATCCTCCAGAAAATCTTTAGTCACCTCCTTTTAAATATATATAATATATCATTAATAGCTCCTTCCCTCTTCTAGACAACATCTACAGACATCCCTATCCCTTATATCCTTTGTGTAGAAGAAAATTGCCCACATCGTGTCTGCGGTTCGTAGAGGCGACTAGGTGACGGTTGGCAGTTAGGTGGCAGCACTATAATTATCTTTCCTCACAGGAATGAATAATGCATTACCTTCGGAGAAGTCGTGAGCACTGTAAGGCCTCTTATTTTGGTGAAAAATATGAATTGAATCAATGGATAGAGGTAAATAATTCAGAGAAGATAGAGAAAGGATGAAGGATTTAGAAAGGGCAAATTGATTTGCTCGCTATGATGAAAGAAAGATGAAAGGAAACAGTGAGAACTGGTGGTGTATGTTGAAATGTTTGTGATGAAAGGAATAACGCGGGGGATAGAGATTTTGAAATTCTGATGAGTCACTTGTGGTAGAGAGCTGTTGTAGGTTTGTTTTGTGATACTAGAAGTCTAAAGGTTAAATTAACGTTTGAAAAGGTCAAAATTGTGTGGTTGCGACATATGGTCATCTGAGGGTAATGTGAAGAGTGTGCAATTTTTGAGATAATACTGAATGATTTTGGATGGTGAGAATTAGATTCAGTTTCATGTTGCCAATATCTGCCACAAAGATTTTTTACAGATACACCACCACTCACGGGCAGAGCTATTCAAGGAGGGGAACTTCAAAGCTCAACCTCTTGGGCAAATTACACATATGAGCAAAGGTAGGATTTAAAGATGATATTAAATTCAGTTGCAAATACGAAGATGGAAGAGAATTTCACAAAACGAGGTGTGAGAAAGAAGGAAGCACACAGCGAACTAGCCTGGAATTACCAAATGCAACAACATAACTCGTGGCAGAATAAGCACCTGTCTAACGAGGGCGTCGTAAAAGTGGTGAATCGAGTGATAAAGTTCTCAGACCGCGTTGCGGTACTATAGAATAAAAATAAGCACCAATCATCGAGCGTTGCAAAGTTGAGGGTACATGAACTGGAAAGTACGATTAGTTATAAGCTTTGGCCCTTGACTCGACTGCCAAAACCGGTGAAACAGACTCCTCCCCCAGATATGAGACAGTAACCCATACAAGGGCGGATCGGACTTGATACTGTAAAACTGAGAAAGAAAAAAAGTCTCGCCGCTAAACAGATAATCGCAGTTTTTAGGCGACCTAGCAACCGGTGTATTGAGGTTCCAAGACTTTTTTTTGTTATTAATGGCAAGGATGTTTATATTGTCAATCAGGAGAGACGAGAGAACCTTGAGATAGGAAAGTTAAAAAGTGTTTTGGAGAAGGAGATTGTAGAAGTGGGTTTTATATAAGAATTGAATTTCAAGTTGAAAAGACCCATCCGCATTCTATTACTGATCAGCAAAAAGGAAAGAGAATCGGAGATAAGAGAGAGCATCTAGAGTAAACAGATGAGCAGAATGATATGAGTTGAAATGGAGGAGTGAGTCTAGCTATGAGTTGGATACGAGTTAGAGGTAGGGGAGAATCATTAATAAAAAGTAGGAGGTAAGAAGAAACCCATAGGAACACATCATGGGACAAAAAGAAGAAGTTCCATTGAGCGATTGAATAGAAGCTAGACATCAATAGCAAAGGATGAGAACCAAATGAAGTTGAAGAGCAGCATACAGTCAAAGTGCTTTGTACAATGTAGCCACCACGCAAAGTCCCCGTGTTGTCTAGACGAAAAAACATAAACGTTGTATAGGAAGTATTTCTCAGTAGAATCGAGCTCGAAAAAGCCGTATGGCGTCGAAATTGAGTTTACAGAGATCTAAGAAGTATTAGTTGAGAGGTTTCAATCGATCTTAAATAGAATCAAGTGTAGAGCTATAGGTGATAGTTAGAATTATCAAGCGGTTCTTTGTCGGATAGTGGACATGTGCGAAGTTGTCAAACTCGGAGAAATGCGTATTGAGACATAGAAGATATAGTCGACGAGGCGGAATAGCATAAGCAGCAGCACTTTCCATCAAACTGAGGAGGCATTGGTATACGGCCACCCCTTCCTAAATATAATTTCGGGGCCAGAACAAATCAATGTAATCACAGGCAAAGGCATAGGAACTGAAGGAGAAGCGAGTAAGGAAAAGCAATGCCAAATCGCCAGGTTGAGTTTAGAGGAAAAATGGAGACGAAAAGATTTGCTTTCAGTTGGAGAAGGTAAACAGAACCACAGAATCGAATAAAGAGGAAGAAAGCACATTAACGAGTTGCTAAGAGGATTTTTTTGCAAGAGCCAGAAAAGATTTGTCAGTGATGAGAACAAGAGTCAGTCACTTTTCGTTGATGAGAAGCCAATTAGCTCCGTCGAAGAGTATCCGGCTAAATTCTAGCTGAATAAAATTAGGAAAGTGATAGAAAACGCAAAATTTTTCACCCCCGTAAGCGCACTGTCTCAGCCGAATACGAAAGATACAAGCAGATCGAACCAGGATGATAGGAGTTTAAATATTTAGTTGAAGAAAAATGAACCTGCTCATCCTACGATTACAGCTCCCTCCTTAACTTTTAAATCTTTATACATCATTATTCCTTACTGAGTAGTCAATTTGTTATATTCAAACTTGGAAACCTTAGCATTTAAGTCCTGTAAATATTTATACATATAGAGGAACAGCACTTGACTAGAGAAAATCGTTAGGACCACAAACAATGCATCCTCATTTCTTACATAAATAGACTTTCATTTGCATTGATAACTATTAATTATAATATTTGTATATTATTATTATTATGATTATATTATTATAATTATTATATTATTATGATTTAATATTATTAGTTTATTTATTATTATATTATTTTTGTTGTTTTGTTTTTTTATTATTATTATATATTATTATATATTATATTATCTATTATTATTATTATATTATTATATTAAATTTATTATATTATTATTATTAATATAATTATCTATGATAATATCAAAGTATAGGGTAAACTTTTTCAGATGGGTTTGGGGTTGTGTTTTTGGGGGGTGTGGGGGGGGTTTTTTGGGGTGGGGGGGGGGGTGGTGTTGGTGGTGGGGGGGGGGGGGGGTGTTGGGTGGGGGGGTGGGGTGGGGTAGACAGGGAAATCGAACTTTAAGGTGCTATCAAACAGCCCACACGTGTCGCAGTCCGTTTAATCTCCCAGGAGAATAAACTCGCAACAGTACTCGAGATTTGAACCACGCCACCACATGGATAGTGGCGAGTTATACACCTCCTACGCCCTTAGCGTATTTATATATTATGTATTATTATTATTATTATGATTCTATTTACAAATTATATCATTATTACTATGATGTTATTATTATGTTAGTTATGTTTATTATTATTATTATTTCATTTATATATATATTTATTTAATTGTATATATGATTATTATTATTAAGAGTACTTAAGGATTCAAAAATTTTGAGCTTAAATAATTTCAGGGGTTGAACCCCCGACCGCGCACGGCTTATATATTATTATAGTGATGCAGCGAATGTATTTTTTTGCGGTGCCCAAATCGGAATGTTTGATTAGGTACCGATATATATAATATAATAATATAATATACATATATATATATATATATCTATATATATATAATATATATATATATCATATAATATATAATATATATATTATATATTTTATATATATATATAAATATATATATTATATTATAATAAGTGGTTTAAGCCAAATCTATATGATATCTTGTTACCAGGGGCGGAGGAACCCAATCAAACACTTAACCAACCCCTTTATGAAGAGATTTACATGATTTATATTTTTGCCTAGTATGAAATTCAAATAAGAAGGTTGTGCTTGAAAACATCAATTTTTCTGCTCTATTCTGCTGAGAGTCTGTTTCACTTTCATTAATATATTAACAGCATGCTAAATTACTCTCTACTGGATCACTAGTTGCAGGACGGTCAAGCTTTCTTGCAAGTTTATTAAGTGTGGTAAATATTTTGCTTAACTTTCACCACAAGCTGATAGGATTATCATTGTATATCTTAGTGTTTTTCTTTGATAGTTCAATCATTTTGCACACATTTGTGGTACATCTTTCAAAATGATAGAAATGATGGGTTGAGAATCTTCAGTGATTAATATGTATTCATTGTAAATAGAAATTTGATTGCAGATTGTCATTTTTTTTTTTTTTGGCAGCATAATAGCGATATGTGAAGCTAGTAACTGCAACACAAAGTGACGATATTACTTGTTCTAATGTGTTACAAAAAACTTGCCTTTAAAACGGGAATCTAAGTAAGTTGCAATAGAATGAAGGTCATAATTTCCACAGAACCAAAGCGTTTCTAGCTCTAGTTTTATTAATCTTTCATTTTTTAAACCGTCTATCATTAATTCATTGAAGAGTTCAAACGCTTTCTAGGTGAGATAATGGGATTGCATCGGGACAGAAAGCTTAGAGGCGCTGATTTTTTATGATAATTTCGCCAAAAATGTAAATGGTTAGTGATGAATGTTTTCCTCAGGAAGATTCCACGTAAGTGTTTAAAATGATCGGCAAGCATCAAGAATACTTGGACTCTCCTTGCCGTGGTACCTCTTTTCCATATATGAAATGTCATGATGAAATTTTTTGCTGTGCTCAACGTCACCTTCAACCGTTTTTTGAATTCCTTCACTCATTTCATTTTCAGATCATTTTTAAGTATTTTTATTATAAATTCTTAAATTGACATAATATCGCGCAACATCCGCGAGGACAATAGAGCGCAGATGCGGGCGGGCTCAGGCAATGCTATCGTGCTAGCCCCCTTCTTTAGCTCTTGAGCCTCTTGTTATTTCAAGCTTTTTGAGCCCTACTCACATATTGGGCACTTCAGACAATCACAAGCATTATATACAGGTAATTGTCTGACTACGATTTCTAAGATTTCGGAAATACATGAAAGACTAACATACATTAAGAGATGGTTCATAAATCAGACCTGTACATATATATATATTATATAAATATATATATATATATAAATATATATATATTATATATAATTATATATATATATAATAATATATATAGTATATATATATTTTATGGCTTATTATAAGTGGATTGAGACTCAGACGAAATCAATAATTAATGGTACAGTATTTAATGAATTTAAGGTAAATACATAAATTTGGGTAACCGAACCTTAATCTAACTAACCTAACATAACAACTTAACCATAACCAACTAACTAATAACCTATGACCATAATTTTAACGGGTAACCTTAAAATGCTTCATATATAGTAAATATAGTAAATATTTATATTATATATACTTAATAATATATTATAAATATTAAACTATATTATATATAATATTAATATTATATAAATTATATATATATATATATATATATATCTTAATGATAAATTAAAAATAATAGAAATAACACATACATTATAATAATAGTATCAATACTATATCTCATAATACATATTATCTATTGTCATATACCAAAAATAGATACAGCACTATTATGAACATATATATATTAAACAGCATGTGGAGAATCTAAATTTACAAATAACACATCGTAACCAAATTATTTCACAAGTTGCAAACCAGATCCTTTAAACATAGGAGAGGGTTAGTAGATAAAGGGAATGTAGCCAAATAATTCATGTTACATAGCAATTTGGGCATCCAAGTAAGATGGTTGTGGGATCTTAATTATAATGCTTATGGGATGAGATGATATGAAAAGGTAGGAGATAAATGAGTGTGTAGAGAGGTGAGTGATTATATAGACCTTAGGTGGTTTCTTTCTTGTGAGGAATTTAATAAAACAGCTGGCAAGATGGGGAAATAGAGGGCAGAATTCTGGATGGTGATTGGGTACAGGTGCTGTCAATCACATTGGGTGTAAAAGCAAGGACCAAAGACTTGTGGATAAAGTGTTAGAGAAATGTCAATATGTTTAACGGCCGCAGATTTTTGAGTGATAAAAGTTGAGTTTCAAAATGAAGAAATAAAGATTTGAAAGATTCAGTATGACTCAATGGGTGACTCCTGCTGAAAGTCTGTGGAGTAATTGTAAATTTGAAGAAAAGTAGGGGTTAATTAAGGATTCTATGAGAAAAATGAAAGATGCAGGTCAAGAGAGAGTACGTATGTCTAATTTGGTCAGTGGCTGCGTAGAATGTCTTATTGAATAGAATGTGTATTCTCCAAATCAGCTGGTATTTGGTAGGAATGTCAGGTTGCTTAATTATACTACTGAGGAGGAGTCTAGTATGGGTGTTTTGGGAGTTGAAGGGGAAATTCTTAGGAAACATCTGGAGGCCATTAAAGCGAGTAGGTTAATACACATTCAGCAGGAGGAAGTTGATAAGACAAATACGGCTATGAAGAGCCAGATAAGGGAATCATAAAGTAGATTTGGTTGAACCTGGTGAGAATGTATATTATAAGAGAGAAATTGATATAGAATGGAGAGGCCCAGTATAAGTAATAGGAAGGGATGGAAAAACTGTGGTAGTTAAGCATGGAGGTACACTAAGGGAAGTAGCCAGGATACACATTACAAGGTTAGCAGGAGTTCCAACGGGGAATATTCTAAATGATGTAGATGATCGTGAGACTGAAGACAATGGTAGAATAAATGGTGATAAAAAGGATAATAAAAGTATTAGAAGGGTCTGAGTATAAGGATGAATTTGTTGAAGTTGAGATTGTGAAGAAACCATTCAAGATGGACAACAGGCGGCAGCGGAAGAAGTGGGAGAAAAGGTGAAGTAGGAAAGAGGTATAGATATGTTCATAAGGAAAGTGATGGAAGGATTGATATGAAGTGCTTAGTAGGGCTGGTAAGACTAAGAGTAAGATTCATATAATATTCAGATTGTAAGTAATGGTGAGTGTAGCTGGGTTGATTTTTGTGATTACAAGAATATTGAATATATAAGCGATCAAGAGGAGGTATTGTTGAGGCAATGTGAGAAAGATAGAAAGCAAAACTGAGAAATGATATTGGGGGAATGAATGTAGTGTTAGAAAGGGAAGGATGGGGTCAAAGAGTATATCCTTAGAGAGTGATACTGAAAAAAAGAAGGAGAAAAGAGTATGAAGGCATATTAGTTGGCGCGAGTTTGAGGAAGGAGGAAGATGAGTGAATAACTTAGCGCTACTTTTTTTTCTGTGAGGTTGTGTATGGTTATGTTGATGTGATAAAAAAGACTGGGATGGAGTGCAATTCAATTGACATTAAATTGCATGTTTGAGGGTGGATATTTTAAAGACTGGTAGTGATTCCCTACCGAAAGAGCAAAAGAAGAACAGGATGTATCTGGGAGGTGAAAGAAGACGTGTATGGTTTGAAAGACGCGCAAGAGCCTGGTAACATAGAAAATGAATGTGAGTGGGTAGTGTGAAAACTAAGATTGAACCTGCGTTGTTTATGTTGAACTGAGATCGTTTAGATGGAATATGTTACTCATGTGGATGATATTTTGTATTGGACAGTTCTAGGAGGCTTATGAACTACAGTTATTCGTGGTATGAAAGAAAACGAGATAGTGTTTAAATACACATGTGTGAATATTCATAAACAAAAGGATGGGATATTGTTCGAACAGGATAAATATATGGAGAGTATAAATGTACCCGATAAAAAAAAAAAAAAAAAAAATTTTTTTTGGTGAAAGATAAATGGAAAAGAAGGAATTAACGATGTATAGATCTTTGGTGGGTCACACAAATTGCTTGAGTGGACAAACTAGGCCTGATTTATGTTATAATGTGAGTGATAGAAGTAAGTTCTTTAAAAGGAGGAAAAAGGTGGAAGAAATGAGGAAACTTATAAAGGTGATTAAAAGAAGTAAAGAGATTGGTATGGGAATATGGCTGAGTAAGTTAGAAGGTAAGATTCAAGTGGAGGTGTTAACTGATGCTTCTTATGGTATGGAAGCTGTGTGAGTCCTCAAGTGTGGTATATTGCATTGAAAGTCATAAAAGGGAATAGATGTCCTATTGTTGGAAATCGAGGTGCATTAGAAGGGTTGCTAGGTCTACCATTGAGGCTGAAGTGATTGCTTTCATTGAGGGAATACAAGCAGGTATATATATATATATCTTGAAGAAAGTTGAAATGAAATTGTTGGTGGTGACAGATTGGATGTTGTTGTGTATACGGATAGTAGAACTTTAAAGAATGCAATATATTCACAACGCAGTGAGAGTAAATGCTATAAGATAATATAACCAGAGATTCAATGATGTGGAAGAAGAAAATTTCAAGGTGAGGGTGGTCAAACATCAGTTTTACAGATGTTTTATGAAAGAGCGCGTAGATGTATAAAGAGTATGTCGGAAGGGAAGATAGGGGAAAGAAAGATATAAGCAAGATATTTTTTTTAAAGCAGAGATTATTAATTGTATTTCAATGGTACGATAAGACCAAATTAATTTAAAGGATTAATAGCCATTTGACTTCATTGTATTAATAAGTAACGTGATTTTGACCCCACTGAATTAATGAGTTGGTTGTGGTGCAGTTATGGAAATTATAATTAAGAAATTGTAATTAAAAAAATATTAAAGAAAATAACTAAAAGAAAGAAAATATAATTCAAACATACTAATGCAAGTACATACAAATTTGCAAAGTGATATGTTTTATTGATGTGCGAAATGCTCTTAGAAGAAAGGAATAAAAGTAAAAGACAGGCCAATCGGAGATTCCTTAAAAATAAAATTCATCATTTTCGTATTCAGCTACCCAAAGAAACAAAGCTATCATATTCTCTTCACCATAGCATTTAATCATTGTTGATTAATGTGTGTCTGTGACTAAAAATTTCATCTATGTGTCTTATAAACTGTAATATATTTTATAAATAAAAATAATGAAAGTCATTACAAATTTAGATTTGCATTTTGTTATCAATGAAAAGTTAAAGAAATTTTCTTATCTAATATAAATTTAATTTTACCATTCTAATATTGGATGATGAACATATGTATGCTTTATGACCCTTCATAAAAACAAGGCTCACATAATGTCTTACTTGTATGTATAGTAAAATGTAGTACAAATAGAGATCTAAAGTCCGGCCACTTAATTTTCATTTTATTTATAAGTACAAAGATTTGTTATAATAAAAAAGTATATTCGTTTCTTGCATAAATCTTATTTAATATGTAAGGTAAAGTCGATTGTATAAAAATAGCTTGTCTTTACACTCAACCGGCTTGACTTTTAAAAAATTATAGCACATATTGAAGTGACTTGTTACTTATGACAATCTAATATATCATAAGTACTTACAAAACGCATTTTCCAGATTATATTGGTAATGGTAAATATAAAAAAAGCGAGTGTGAATTTAAATTTGCTGTCCAGATGGCTTGGACAAACAAACAAAACATTCAAGCGAGTAGGAAAATTGTGATAACAGTTTTACGAATTTGCGAATAAAAAGTCAATTAGGCACTTAAGAAAACTGTGAATAACAATAATGATGCAAGTAAAATTAATAATGTTGCATAATTCAAGGGCTGCATCCTTAAAATAAATATATAATATAAATAATAATAATAATATTAATATTAATAATAATAATAATATATAAATAATAAAATATAATTAATAAATAATAATAATAATATATCACTTTTTCATAAACAATGTTCATAACTAATCTTAGAATAAATTAAAATCTGGAAAGTCAGGCAAGTAGGGAAAGAAAAATGGTCAGGGAAACGTTTTAAATATAGGGAAGGTCAGGGAAATTCAAAAAAGTAGGGATTTTTAAAATCTTCCAAACATAGTAGAATGATCATGGACAAGTTACATATGTTTGATATATTTTTTTTCCTTACTGTATAATGTGGAATGAGAGCGTTTGGATAAGGAATGAAAAGAGGCCGAGAATGACATAACCATAATCTACTTCCTATCGCTGTTTCTTTCCTATTTTGATTCATATTACTACTATTCTTGCCTATTCTGTTCGACGAAGTTCCCAAGTTCTCTCCGAGTGAGGAGTGATTGGTAATACTGGATGTGTTTTAGACTGTCTGACTTATGCTTAATCTGTTTATATCTTTTTTTTAGGGAATTTATAATTATTGAGGTGTTTTTTTTTTGTTTTGAATGGTTTGACGAAGTGATTTTGTTTTTTTAGTTGTAAGTATTTATTATTTATTTATAAAAACGTCAAGCCAAAAAAAAACTTAAACTTTAGACCAGATGGTTTGAGCGTAAACTGAACTTCTTCATATATAAGGTTTCTCTTTAGATCTTAATATATAAAGTATTTTAGTCCAAGTAAAATGCCGTGCTGAATCAACATAAGCTTGGCATTAGATTTAAATACAAACTTTGAATGCCAGACTGTCCTGAAGTACAATGCTGTCAAGCTTCATCATGGATCCTAGTGTAAGTTTTCATCAGCAAGAACAACGGAAAGCAAGATTTTATGATTTATTGCAGAGGCATTGCTACTCCCCATAACTGAAATCACAAGATCTGTTCGGAGACAGAAAAAAGCACTGATAATCTACTTTGCAGTGAAGCTATTCTAATTGAATAAAATTCAAAATAATTTTGGATGGTGATTGTCTTCTTATCCACTTGATATTTTTTTTTCTATTCAACTGAGAATCAATGTTATGCGGATTGGTGGTAATTATTAAATTAGGACGATATTTTCGCAAATGGAATGCGAACGTGGAAGGAGGGGAGGGTTTCTTAAATTAATAGCAATTTTAGTGTGAGAATTGAAAGAAATAGTTGATGTCAAATGCAAAGTGCACAATGCTGAGATCGTCATGAAAGATCTAAAGTTCCTATCACTGATTCCAAAAAAGTATGACAATGATAGACTGCCCATTAGGAATATGAAGAAATTCTCAAAGAGTCTAAACAGAAAGAAAGAAAGAGAATAAAAAGGGTTGAAAAGAATATATCCATAACAGATCAAAATAAATTGAAGACAGAGAAAAGATGTAAACTGAAGCTTTACAGAAGAAGCTGCTATAAAATCAAAACTTCTGCTTGAAAAAAAAAAGTTAATCTAATCTCCCCCATTTAGAACTTTGTGGATTACAGTGAAGTAATTGGCACCTAGGTATAATGTAAAGCTTTAATTATTTAGCTTTGTATATCATAAAACTGTTTTCTTTTGGAAAAATAAAAAAAGGAGTGGCCTTGGACGCTATATGATTGTCGCGAATACAAAAAAAAAATATTTTTTAAATTCATTACTGATTATGAACAATTTCTAAAGTAATTTCAATAATTTAATGTATGAACTGAATAAATAGGCTGCATAATATATTAAAATAGATATCTTATGACCAAAATTAAAGAACGCTGAGTGGAAAATTTGTCAGTTTGTCAGGGAAAGTCAGGGACAATCAATATTTCAAAATTTTAGTGTGAACCCTGTAATAGAAAATCGCTATATTAAAATCGTTCCAAAAGAAACAAAAAGTAAGATTAAGAAACAGAAATATCTCCATATGAGTATATGAGCAAGATAGCAATCGAGATGATATTGGGCAAGACTAGAGCAAATAGTAAGTGATTGAATTAAATAATGGTGTAAAATAAAATCGAAGTAAGATGTTTGTAGGGAAGGAAAAGAGAACCTTCAAATAGAATAAATATTAATCCTATCAGAATATTCGTTAATCAACATCATCATCATAATAAGCTACCACTTATTTTTCCAGAACTGCGGTTGGGGTGCACAAACATGCATCAGAAATCTGAGGTATACATGAGCATTCTTAGAGTATAAATAAGTAGCAATAGGACGCAAACCCAGGTACCACAAATTTGTAAATGTGTTTCAAAATTTTATTGAAAATTTGCAACATATTTATTATTGAAAAGATTTTTTCTTTTACACTGTTTTGATAGATAAGAAACCACGTTTTTACGAATAACATTTTGTAACAAACAGTGATTCGAGAATGACTAAAATAATGACAGAATATAAAATGGTAGTTGTGATTTTATTTTTGAATGTTATTTTATCTTCCTTTACAGAATTCTTTTGATGCACAAACACTCGAAACAACCTCACAGAATTCCGAAATATCATTTAATGATGTCTCATTTGAATATACAAAAGGAAAACCAATTTTAGATGGAATATCATTTAATGTACCATCTGGTAGTAAAGTGGCCATTGTTGGAGGTCGGTTCTGGTTCTTAGATTTAAAAACAGAAAACTTTATAAAATATTTTCTTTCTTATCGTCCTTATAATATTAGTAATATTATAATTATAATATATAATATATTTATAATATTATAAATATAATATTAATATATAATATATTATATATATATAATTCATATGGATATTTATAATTAAATATGAATATATAATTGATAATATAATACAAAAGTTGAATATAAAATATTACTATATTATATAATTATATACTATTATAATATATTATATATAGAATATAATATATATATATATAATTATATATATATTATATATACGTATTATATTATAATTATATATCCTATATTATATATAATATATATTATAATAGAATATATATAATATTATATATATATATAATAAAAAATATATTTTTTTTTATAATGGGACATACAATATATATATATATATATATATTATATATATATAATATATATATATATATATATATATTATTATATTATTATATATATAATATATAATAAATATATATATATATTCCGTATTATATATATTTAATAAGTATATAAATATCTATTATTATATAAATAATAATATATAATAATTATAATTCTAGACATCATAAAAAATATATATATATTATTATTATATATAATATATATATCATCATCAGACACATCATCATAACATGCCTCATAATCATCACATCACATCATCATCGATCATCATTTATCTTCAACAGAATGATGTTCAACAGAATTTACATCATCATGATCATCATCATCAATCATCATCATCATCATCAATCATCACATCATCATCAAATCATTCATCATCATCATACATCATCGATCATATCATCAATCTCATCATCATATCATCATCATTATCATCATCATCATCATCATCATCATATATCACATGATCATCATCATCAACTCATCACATCATCATCACATCTCATCATTATGATCATCATATCAACATCATCACATCATCATCATCATCATCATCAATACACATCTTCATCGACATCAACATCATCATCATCATCATCTCATCATCATCATCGATCATCAACATATTTGATCAATCATCACATCAATCATCTCATCCATCATATCAGTCATCATCACATCAGCATACATCAAATCACATCATCATCATATCATCAAAATCATTATCATCATCAATATTATCATATACACATCATCATCAAGCGATCAATCTATCATAATCCATTCATTAGATCATCACATATTTAAGATAGGATTCATTAATTCATCGTATAATCATCCATCATCATCATCATATCATACATCATCAAGGCATACCACTGTCATGAATATATCATTCATATCATACATCATCATATCTCATCATCATCATCATAATCATTCATATCAACAACGATATTATAAATACATAATACATGGGAGTAAGAGTGGCATCGCACCGAAACGAGAAAAGTAGTAGAAGAATAGCAAATCAATAATAAAAAGCTACAGCCATTAGCCGTTCTTTTATACTTTTAAAGTGAGAACTCGTGCAGATCAGAAAATCCACCCTAACTGCACGGACCATTAGCGAACGCACCTCCTATACATTCGTCAATGTGTGGTGATCCCTATGCCAGGTTTGGCCACAACCACTTTACAAAACCCGCCATTCACTCTATTATGCAGCTTCTTCTCGCTCTACACAAGCTCAATTTCTCTCCCCAAGCTTTCCTTACTGATCAATCCCTATTTCTACGGTCGCCAGCCAGTTCGATTTCTTAACAATGCTCATCACTAATCTCCGCTTACCATACGATCTATCTCATACTGTCCATATGACCAAAATCTCAAATACTTTCATTTATTTCATCATTTAACACCTTCTCAACACACAGACTCCTAATACGTTCATTCTGCTTTTATTAATGTCATTCTCGACAACTACACACCCTAAGATGTCCAACTGAACCATTGTACTTAGATCTATATTATCCAGAAGCATAGTTCATTACATAACATTGACACAGGTAAAACTACCTATGTAGCTAGCTGGACTCAAGATATTAATCCACTTTCATCCACCAACGATTAATTGCACCAGACAATTTTTTACTACACACTGCATCTACATTGCAGCACTCGTTCTTACAGCAATATATATATATATATTATAAGTTATAAAAATATAAAAAATATATATTATATTATTAAGTATAAATTAATAGTATATATATATATATTATATATATAATATATTTCTAATATATTATATTAGAAAGTAATATCTAATAGCTAATAGTGGTGTAATCTCAAAAATAATATCGGTTATTCGGCTTTGCGAACTATTCGGCGACTATGGACTTTATACAACAAGTAAAATAACGTCACATAAGGAAAGTTATTTTAATTAAAATTTTGAATTTAGAATAGTATTTTCCAAAAAAATAAAATATAGCCAAAGTTGTAGCCAATGGCGAAAATTTTGTCAATTGTCAATCTATAAGGGCTTTGACATTTGTCATTTCTAAAAATAATCATTTAGCTGATATGATAATGGCCCAAACATGGTACTGTATAAGGGAGAGGGGTGCTATCGATTTCATGTTTATTCCATTTTGGCAACTGCATTCAGATTCAATATTAGTCAGAGCTGGTTAAAGTATGTTATTACTTGAGAAGCATATCCTCCATTTCACCCATTCAACGGCAGCTGCAAAGCTTAAACTTTACAGATGCAGCTGATATCAAACAGCATAAATTATTGGGCACTTTATTTAAATCAAGACTTAGATATGCTAAAGAATTGCTTGGAACAAAAAATTCCTAGTCATATACTTGCTGAATGCAATCGAAAAATGATTGACTGATTTTCAAGTGGCAAAATTAATTTACATTACTTGGGAGCCATATGACAAACATCACTAAAAGCATTAAACGTGAAGTAACAGTCGCCCAAGTGAATCCTTCCATTTGATATCAAAATTTTTAAATATAGGCAATGAAAAATTAGTTGAATAATTACACTCATTGAAGAGCTTAAGAAATCAGTAGAAACAAAAGACTTTTTAAGCTTTATGGATAAATCTTGTGATGTAGCTTAACTTTCTTATAATAGCGATTACAAAGCTAATTTTCAACAATCGAATCAGATGAATCAGTAAAAAATATGGTCGTTGAGGCATGGAAAGAAAAGCATGAAAATTAGCTCTGAATTCTGTCTGACGGGATGATCAAGGTTAGTAGGGAACGTGAAGCTGAAGGTCATCACTTTTTATATGAATTGTTTTAAAGAAATGTGGCATCAAAATTGTTAATGTAAAGAAAGTATAGTTAAAAAAGAAAGTCGCATTCTATCTGACGATGTGAATGACCATAAAAGTAAAAGGTCTACATAGGAATACATCAGAATATAACAAATGATAAGTTTGCCACTTGACCAGTGAAAGACATGATATCCTTGAATTGGTCGAAACACATCTGAAATGTTTATGAATTAAAAACTAGAATAAAATACCTTTCTAGCTCCCCGTCAACAGTCGAGAATGAAAGAATATTTAGAACAGGAGGAATTATTTATGATTCATTCCAATAGGTCAGTGATTCCCAACCTTTTGGCATCACGGACTCTATTGTGAGTTCTTCGAAATAGATGATTGTTACGATAATAATAATAATAATAATAAATAATAATAATATAATGAATATAATAATAATAATAATATAATAAAAATATATAATATAAAAAGATTAAAATTAAATATGTATCAAACACACCTTTAAAGCCTTTGATAAGCCTACCTTTGCGGTTAGAATGATTAAAATATTATGACTAAATTTGTGCTTGATGCTGGAGCACATATTTTATGTTGGCTATGTATTGATAACACAAGGACATTAACCATAATAATACTTCCTTATTTATTGTTTTGCATTTATTGTGACCATACTTGAAGAGAAAGCTTGTACTCACAAATATGATTTGATACTGGCAGAAAGGAAACTGCGGCATGTTCTACTAGGTTTAGGACCTGCTTGGTAGCTAACCAAAAAAGAAGCCACTGATAATCGTCTCTATACACTTAATTTTCAGTATAGATGAGCACAGCATCACTGATTTTCTCTGATACACTGTCATCATTCTTCATCAATTTCTGCCATGTGAAATAGGGAAACAATCCTCTTCAAGATCTTAACTGGAAAAAGAAAGGAAAGTATTATCTACTGAATCTTGCTCATTTTGATAAATGATCAAGAAGGAGGTCTTTTAGCTTTTCCTCGCCATTACATTTCGATAATTTTAAAAGGGATGGAAAACGAAAAATCACTTCTCAATGCAGACTTCAAGAAAGCATCTTTCTCATGGAAAACATTCTATTTTAGTGGTTGAAGAAATATTGGTTTCTTGTCGCCTCTGATTGAAGTGATTAAATCATATAGTTCCTAAAAATATTAAAGTTATTGACAGCTGTAATCCACATCATTCATTGAGAAACCTAGAAATAGCCTCATTTTCTCTTTCCAAAAGACATTTAGTTCCTCTTGAGTGGAGAACGCGGTTTAGTACCTACGCGAGATAACCATAGACTCTGTAGTATAATAAGAGATATATGGTGCATCCATTTCACACAATATTTTCCAAGAGGTCTACAGTCAAAGTCCTCGATAATGTAATTATCATCTTACAACTGCTTTTCAATATACTCAGCGGACGCCACCAATTTTCCTACTAGTAGCTTCTCTGTGCAGAAGCAGTGAGTTAATGATCATGATCATTTTCCTCTTAAGTGCGCAGAAAATCTATATACTTTCTGTCATTGATGCGCGCACAATATAATAATTCCATACAACTATCTTCCAGAAAGACAAGTTTGAGATAGGAAAGACGAAGCGAAAATCTGGCGCCGGTACTTAGTTGTTCACTCGGCAATCAAAACCTGCTCAGATAATATTACCGTCAATAAATCTACCAGAATCAAGAAGCTGATTTTTAGGCAGTGAATAATAGTATTTCTCATTTAAACAAAATTATGGGAGTTTTTTTATTTTTCTATGAATAGTTATTACATTTAATGACATTCAAATATTCATGGCTAATTATTATGTTTGAGAAGAACCTTTGATTGATATCCGCATCTGTGCCAAGTAATGGTTTATTAACGATAATTACGTGCCACGCGGGAATATTATATCCTTCCAAGTTTATTGTATGGGTTTCTCAATTTTTTTTGAACGAGTAGTTTGGCAACTTTAAATGAAGCTGAGAGCAGCGCCACTTGTGGTAAATCTCTTCACTTCTATTACAAATTTTCTCTTGAATTATTATAATAGCCGTTGAAAAAATGACTACCGTATGTTTGGGATACAATAGGTTATCGTAGAAAGATGTTTCTTATTTCTGGGTGAATATGGCTCTCATTGGCTTAGCGTTCACCTACCACTAAGTGATAAGCCAATGGAGCGGATTATCTGCCCTCTATTGTTCCATGAAAATCGTTAAGACATAATTTTAGCGCGTACATAGTTTTTCTTTAAAAGAAATTTTTTTGAGTTGAAGATCGGAATGATAATGTTTCAATATTACGCTCACTGAAGAGGTGGTACAGAGCTGCGTCTCCTCGAGTTTACGTTCTTATTAACAACTTACTCCATTATCAGAATTGATCATTATTAACACTTTCACAACCCTAGGAAACTTAATTAATTTTATTTACTTATTGACTCTACACTACTGATTCTACCCAAAACAGTCATCTGTGCGCAAATATTATACTATTAAGTATAATATAATCTATAATATATATATATAGTATAATAATTATATATATATAATATATATATATAATATAATATATATATATTATATTATACATATAAAATAATATATATATATTATAAATATATAGATATATAATATATATATAATTCTATATATATTATATAGATATATAATAGATGTAACTTAAAGAGAGAGGGAGATAAAGTCCTTTAAATGAAATATTTTGCTCTAGTAAATTCGAAAACGTTAATTTTCATAAAAGTTGGTTTAGATGATTTTAAATAGTTTAAAATCACGCGGTCACCCCTGAAAGATCTCGCGCACAACCTCGTGCAGCGGCACACCGGTGGGAATCCGAAATAGTTATCCCTGAACATGGAGACTGCTAATGTGTCATTTTAAACCGTTAGAGCTTATTCAATGAAGTTTAAGTTAATAATTTTAACTGCGAAACTTTTATTAGTTCATTAATTATTTTATATTGAAAGGACATGCAATTTGCATTATTTACTTTTTGTTATATTACTTTGTATATAACACATGGTATACATGAAATTTCTTGACGGGTTTCGATTGATTATTGATGTGCTGATTCAAAAAATGTAATCGGTTTTTGCAATCACATTGCATTTGTAATATTGTGTGTAACACAGATTGGTAAAATTTTATGTTTTTACATTTTTTCAAGAGGCTATCAAATTTTTTATATATTTTATAGGTATTATATATATAATATATTATATACTATATATATAATAATATATATATATAATTATATAATATATATATAATATAATATTATATTATATAATGTATATTATATATATATATGAATATATATAATATAGTATATATGGATATATGAAAGAGAAGAACAATCGCAATGATATGATACAGGTCTTTGATAGATATATGTTAAGACATATAATACAACTATGAATAAAGAGTTAATATGGGACAACAATGAATGTATAAAGGAATTAGGTTTAAGTTAATGTAAACTACCTACGAATGGTAAGTAATTTCTCTTGTAGACGATCTCTGTGCATAGCGTTGGAATATCCCAATAAAGCTTCCAAAATAGTCGGTCATCAATGATTGAATCCACTTACCTGGTAAGTCCTTACGCATGACCTTTAGATCTTGATGAACGTCAAAGCCTGCCATCAACTACTCGCTAGTTATCCGAATTTTTATGAGAATGTAAGTAGTGTATTATACCATTCTACATTCAAGAGAATGAAAACTGTCTAGCAGTTCCTGTAAAATGATTAGTTGGTCTCGGCATTCCGTGTTCCCCAGAAAATTCTGTGCTACATCCGAAAAAGCATTCCACGCTCTTGCTTTAACACACAGTCATGTTGTAGCAAAGGCAGCAATCACGGAGGAGTGTCGTATTTGTGGGCCATTAAATTCCAGCTTATTTCTTCTCGTACTGCAGACCAGGAAACGTGACATACGTATAGCGATAAGCATTCACCAACTGGTCTCAGTGCCCTTCACAAGTTTGTTTATCCAACAGTTTATGTGTAGTGAGGAGGTAAGATGATGTTTTTCTCTCTGTACAAGTGGTTCACGTACCATGTTCCTGTCACTGGCGTCAAGGTTTCTCGGTGCCATTTCTCTTTTGGTCCAGGTGATCTTTTGCTGGCTGGTCAGGGTTGTGAGAGTCGGAGTCGCAGTCCGGATCGGGGACTCGGTAGTTTTTGAAGAGGGTGGATCGGAGTCGGAGTCGGAGTAACTTTAGAGATAGTAGAGTTGGAATCAGATTTTGAGCTGACAGTTATGAATTGTGACTCTGTGAGTGACTTCAATCGCTTAAAAAAGTTTACTCATGCGATTCAATCCAAAAATTCAATTGCACAACTTCGAATAATTTTTATTTACCTGCACCTTAGTTTCTATTGGATTATATTTCAATGAATTCAACTAACTCTTATAACATAATATTAGGATCTGAAGAAATAACAAACCCAAGGTAACACGAGAGATAATTTCTCTCATTAACATAATGGTAAATTTCTAACTAGCTGTTGTTTATATTAATTCTAACTGCTAGGGTAAGCTTTAAGAAGATTTCAACAACAAAAAGACTAATGTAATTTCAACGTGACCATAATTGTATTAAAGGTTGCAAGAAGTTCAGAAAAAGAATCATTGAAAGCATATGTAAGTGATGAAACAAACTATCCTTACTACCTGCTCGAGTCCATTTTCAGAAGGGCTCAGAAGATGAGTATGGAAAGCTTCTAGATATTGATAGTAGAAGCGTCAGCTGGTTCAAGAAAAAGGTCAAGGTGTTTTATTCTTGTACACAATATTCCAAACCTTTAAACAAAATCTGTTGCACTGCAAGTTGAAAAAATTGATATAGATTACACAGTGTTCCCAACTTTGCAACACGCACTCTATTTGAGGCTCGGGTAATTTGAGGCACACTTTGTCAAAAATAATAATATAATAATAATAAATATAATAATAATATAATAATAATACAAAAAAATAAATAAAAAAAAAAAAAAAATTAATAATATGATAAATAGATTTTAAATTTAAAATACATATAAAATCCCCTGTTAACATATTTGAAAGCTTCCTTTTGCGGTTTAGAATGATTAATAATATAATGAAAAATTTTGCGATGCTTGAGCACAAATATTTATGTTAGGTCTGATGTTTGTTAACGCAACACGCATATTTTCAAGTATTCACAATCTATTTCTTGTTGCATTTTATTGTGACCATAGCAGAGAAAGCTTGTTCACAAAAATAATGTGTCGCAAAGGCAAAGGAAATTGCTGGGCTTTTTCTACTAGTTAGGACACCTTTGTATGCTAAGCCAAAAAGAACACTGATAAGCTCGTCTTCTGTAATTAAATATTCAGTAAAGAATAAGCACAGAGATCATTAATTCGTTCTCTTTCAGTAGTGTGAATCTAGTTCTTCCTCAATTCTGCCATGTGAAAATAGGAAACATATCCACTCAAGATTCCTTAAAGGAAGAAAGAAAGTTACTTATCTACTGCATTCTTGCA
Source organism: Trachelipus rathkii (assembly GCA_015478945.1). Taxonomy (NCBI): domain Eukaryota; kingdom Metazoa; phylum Arthropoda; class Malacostraca; order Isopoda; family Trachelipodidae; genus Trachelipus; species Trachelipus rathkii. The sequence continues at coordinate 35,643 of JABUQX010121216.1, forward strand.
ATTGATAAATGATCAGAGAACATGGTTTTAACTTTCCTCCGCATTATCATTTCGAAAATTTTAATAAGGATGGAAAATTTTCGAAAAATACTTTTCTCCATTGCAAGAATTCAAGAAGCTATCTTTTCTCTGAACCTTTCAATTTATTGTTGAAGAAATTTGTTTCTTGTGGCCGTTGCAATGAAGTCGATTAATTCATTTAGTTCACTAAAGATATCTAACAGTTATGACAGCTGTATCACAATTCATGATTTTGCAGCAATTCTCAGTATAATGATCATGTTTCGCTCTTCTCAAAAAAGACTTAGTCTCTTTGAGTGTGGAGAACGCGGTTCAGTACTCTACACGCACATGTACATAAATCTTCTGTATGTAATATAATGAAGAATATATGGTGCATTCATTCCAAATATTTTTCAAAGATCTAGCACTTCAAGGCTCGATTTTAAATGAATTATACAATCTGTAAACCTGAGTTTATTAATTCAGCGAAGTTCACAACAATTTCCCCTAACGATGCTTCCTGTGCGAAAGCAGTGATCATTTTCATGATCCATTTTCCCCTAAAGCCGCGGCAGAAATCTTATAATACATTCTGTCATTGATCGGTGCAAAGCCATCAGACATATTCCACATACAAGTCATCATGAAGACTATAGATTATTGAGATAGAGAGCGGAAGGAAAATATTGGCGCCGGTACTAGTTGTTTCCAACCCTTTGAAAAACCAAACACGATATATTTACCATCAATAAATTTACAGAATCAAAGAGTGATTTTTGGCAGTAATATTAGTACTTTTCATCTATTGTAAACTAAATTTTAATGGTGAGTTTTTATTATCTATGGACTCTTCATTTACATTTTAGATGACATTTCAATATTCTCTGCATACTAGTAGTTTGAGAGAGGAACCTTGAAATTTTGGTATGAACACATAACTTAGGTTTTAATCGGAAATTTGCACGCGGATAATTATAACTCTCCAGTTTATGAGGTTTCAATTTCTTGGCGAGCAGTTTGGCACTTTAAATGAAGCTTCGAGAACAGTGTCACTTGGTAAATATCTTCAACATTCTATTACCAATTTTCTCTATGATTCTAATAGCTTGAAAATATGGCCGAGTTGAGATAAAATATGGTGCTTCGTAGCAGATGTTCTAAGTTGCTGGGGACTATGGCTTATTGCTTAGCGTTCACTACAACACTAAGTGAACTAAGCATAAGGAGCGGATAAGTGCCTCTTTGGTTCATGAAAATCCGTAAGAACAAATAAATAACTCTCTAAATACGTTCTTTTCTTAAAGAAATTTTTGATGTTGAAGATCCAGGAATGATAAAGTTCAAATACACTCACTAAAGTAGGTGGACGTAGTTCGCTCTCCTCGGAGTTTTACAGTATTCCTTATTAACAACTTATCCTATGCAGAATTGAACTCACTTAATGTAACACTTCACAACCCTAGGAACACTATTAATTTATTTACTTTGACTCTACTCTATACTGATTCTACCCAAAGCACAAAGTCTTCTGTGCGCAATATATATATTAATAATATATAATAATAAAATATACTATATTATATATATATATATATATAAATATAATATATTATATATAATATATATATATATAATATATACATATATATCTATTATAGATATATTATAATATATTAGCGCACAGAAACTTTGTTGTTTGGGTAGAACAGTAGAGTAGCGTCAATTAAGTAAATAAATAATTATTGTTCCTAGGGTGTGCGTGTTAAATAGTGATCAATTCCGAAATGGTATAAGTTAGGTAACTAAAGGAAACGTAAATTCGAGAAGCGAACTTTCTCACTACTTTCTAAATGAGAGTTAATGAAAAATTAATTCCTTGATCTTCAGACATCAACGAATTTCTTTTAAAAGAAAAGAAGAGTTAGAGTAGTTATTTATTATGTCTTACGGAATTTTCATGAAAAGAGGCAGATAATCCGCGTCCTATGCTTAAGTCACTTAGGGTAGTGAGACGTAAGCAGTGAAGCCTATGTCCCAGCAAACTTAGAAACATCTTGACTACAAGCAAAACCTATTCTGTATACAGAACCGGCTATTATATACAAGGCTATAAGAAAATCAAGAAGAAAATGGTATAGAATGTTGAAGATTTACCACAAGTGAAGCGTTCTCGAAGCTTCATTTAATCTGCCAAACTAATCGTCAAGCAATGAAACTCAACAACTAAAAAGGTTAGCTCCAGTTGGCCCTCCGTACTACTACCATACTTGGGCAAGATGCGGGAGATCAAATTTTAAAGGTTCCTCTCTCAGGACAATACTATTAAGCCCTCCCAAAAAAAAGAATGAAATAATTATTTCGGCTTTTACAATTTAAAATTGGGGGGTGAAATGAACGAGTCATAGATAAAATAAAAACTTAACATAAATTTGCATTATAGAAGAAAGTACTGATATTACTGCAAAAATCAGACTTTCTTGATTCTGTAGCTTTATGACGGTAAATATATGTGAAGCAGTTTTTTGTTTGGCAAAGAGGTGGAAACAACTAGTCCGGCGCCAAGATTTCGTTCCCGTCTCTTCCATCTCAATAATATGGTAGTCATGGCATTGACTGTGTGGAATTGTACTGATGGTGTACCATCAATGAAAGGAAAGCATAAAGGATTTATTGCGCGAGCTAAGAGGTAAATGGATTCTATGATAATGCTTCACTGCTTTCTGCACAGAGAGACAGTAGGGAAATATTGTGTGAGACTGTTCTGAAAGTTAATAATAGTTGTAAAGTGATAAATTACATTAAATGCGAGACCTATTGAAGTGAGACTCTTTGAAAAAATATGTTAAAAACTTCACATATACTTCATTATTATTACATACAAATATTTGGGTTATCTGCGCTGGTAGAGGAAACGCGTTATCACACTCAAGGGAACTAAAAGTCTTTTCGAGAAGCAGAAACTGATGGCATTTTCTAGTTCGCAAAATTGATGGATTGGTGATTACAGCTGTCATAACTGTCAGATATTTTAGTAAACTAAATGAATTAAATACTTCATTGCAGGGACGACAAGAAACAATAATTTCTCATACCAATAAAGATGAAAGTTTCATGAGACAAGATAGCTGTCTTGGAAGTCTGCATGTGAAAAAACGTGAGTTTTCGAATTTTTCCATCCCTTTTAAAAATTTTGGAGAAGTAATGGCGAGGAAAAGCTAAAGGACCTCAATGCCTTGTATATTCAATTTGCAAGATGCATATGATAAGTATTTCCCTCCTTTCCGTTAAGATCTGAGTGGATTGTTTCCCTATTTCACAGGCAATATTGATTTGAAGAACTAGATTCACAGCTACTGAAAGAGACGAATTTAATGATATCTGTGCTGCTTCTTTTCACTGAAAATTAATACTAAGAAGACGGACTATAGTGCGCTTCTTTTTGGCTTAGCAACAAAAGTGAGTGTCCAACCTAGTAGAAACCGCAAGTTTCCTTGCCATTTCGACTCGATATGGTGATCAAGCTTTCTCTGCAATGGTCACAATAAAATGCAAAACAGAAAGTAGAGTGTTGAATCTTAGAGGAAAATATGCGTGTTTGCTGTTGATAAACATCAGCCCTAAATAAAATATTTGTGTGCCATAGCATCAGCAAAATTATTTCATTAAATTATAATGAATTCTAAACGCAAAGGAAGGCTTTTCAAATTTAACAGGTGTGTTTATAGATAGTTTTAAATTTAAAATTATCTAATTATCATTATATATTAATTAATTATTAGATATTATTTTAATATTTATTATTACTTTATTATTATTATTTATCATTATTATTATTTAATATATTGATAACAAGTTGTGCCTCAACAAAATTCCCGAGCTTACAAATAGGGTGCCGTGATGCAAAAAGGTGGAAGCACTGTATTAAGTATATCAAATTTCAACTCTTTCAGTGCCGCAGAGAAATTTTTTAAAGTATGGAATATTGGTAAACAAGGATAAGAAAAAACTGACTTTTCTTGAATCCGTCGAAAGCTTTCGACTAAACTCTCATAATATAGAAGCTTCATAACTCATCTTGAGCTTTCCCTGAAAAATGACTCGAGAGGTAGTAATGGGATAGTGTGAAAGTACCATACCTATCAATGGTCACATGGATTTTTTTTCTTGAACTTCTTGCACCTTTTAATCAAATGGAAGCACGTGCGTATTAAGATAGCTTTTTGTTTGTTTGATCTTCATTTATAGGACTTATGCCCTGTCAGAATAGGAAATTAATAAGAATAAAGCATAGTATAGATCCTCATTGTCAATGAGAAGAAATGATCGTCTTCGGTACCTCTGGAGTGTTTTTATTTCTTCAATCCTAAATATATATGGTCTAAGGTTGAAGGGTTGAATTCATTAAATACATAATCAAATGAAACATAAGTTGGGCAGGTTAAAAAAAGCTGCGAGTTTGCAATGCATTTGTGATTGTGAAGTCGCAAGGATGACTTGTTTGGAACGATTGAAGTCACTACACAGAGTACAATTCATAACTTTTGTAGCAACAAAATTTCTGGATCAATCTACTATTCTCTAAATTTCTCCAACCCGACTCCGATCCACATCTTCAAAATGACGACTCCCCGATCCGACTGCGACTGCCGACTCCAGAACCTGTACGCCATGCGGCAAAAGGACACTGGGACCAAAGAAAATGGCCAACCGAGGAAACCTTTGCGCAGTGCATGATACATCGTAGTGAACCACTTGTACAGAAGAGAAAACATCTATTCTTACCTCACTACAATAAAATTGCTTGATAGACTATACTTGTGAAGGCCTGGACCATAATGGTGAATGCTTTCGCTATAATTGCTCAACGTTCGGCTGAGTGACAGAATAAAAGCTGGGATATTTGATGGCCAACAAATACGGACACTCTACGTGATGCTGCCCTTTGCTACAACAATGACTGTGTTAAGGGCAAGAGCGTGGAATGCTTTTGTACAAATGTAGCACAGAATTTTCTGGACAGGAATGCCGAGAACCACTAATCAGTACATGAACTTGCTAAGACAGGTTCATTTCTCATGGCGTAGCATGAGTATAAAGTTACACAACTTACATTCTACCTAGCAACATTCCGGCATAACCTAGGCGATTTAGTGATGAGGCAGGGTGGAAATACGCTTCCATCAGACAAAGTTCATGGAAGGACCCGTTACCAGGGTAGTTGGATATCTAATGATGAGGGCCGATATTGTGAGAGCTTAGATGGAGGGATATTACAGACGCTGCACAGAAGGCGTCTACGAAGAGAAAGTTCCTACCATCGTAGGTATGTTTACATAACTAAAACCTATTCCATCATTACATCATTGTTGTCCATATTACTCTTTATTCATAAATGAAAATACTGTATCCACTATAAAAGACATTATCAATTTCTTTCGCGATGGTTCTCTCTTTCATATACCAATATATATAACGTATATATATATTATAGTATATTATAGTATATATATATATAATAATATATATAATATAAGTAGATATATTATATATATTATTATATATTATATATATATATATATATATTAGTATATATATTATTATATTTATATATATTATATATCTCCCAATAATTGTGATAGACCTCTTGAAAAAGATAAAAATCATAAAATTTACAAATCTGTGTTACACT
>JABUQX010121217.1:10000-12500 GCA_015478945.1 Trachelipus rathkii
TAATAATAATAATAAAGAATAAAAAAATAAATAATAATAATAATAATAATAATAATAATAATAATAATAATAATAATAATAATAATAATAATAATAATAATAATAATAATAATAATAATAATAATAATAATAATAATAATAATAATAATAATAATAATAAAATTAACCAAACTCTGAACAATTAAAACACTGGAAAAAAGAAAATAATAAAACTATTAATAAAAATTCTGAACAAAATAACGAACAGCGGAATGAAAGTTTCCCTAAACAAACAAATTGCCACGTGACGATATGGTGAAGGCTACGCATGTGCTTTCCCAATGTGTAAGTAAAATTTCCACACCAAAAAAAAAAAAAAAATCGGTGGTTCTATTATGAATAAAAATCATAAAAATAATAAGAATACAAAAACCAATGTATTCAAGTGTAATATTTATTATAGAATAGTATGCTATAACACAGGTAATTATTTATGATAAAACATAAAGGTTTTCTATATATTTCATGACAATTATTTTAATTATTAAAGAAGCCTAACGTAAAGCGAGACGGAAGCATTCTTCTGGTTTATCTGAAGCTATCGAGTATAAACGTAATTTTGCACATCCACGAGATGTTGCCGTCAACGTCGTACCGATAGATACGGATGAATAGGAAGGCAAAAACTTTTCCTTCGCCAAACGTAGAAATTTATGATTGTATTTATATGTCAGAATAATAAAATAGTATAGGTTGAATAAAAAACAATGTCAAAGGTGAGTAGCTCACACGAGACAACGCCTGAATGAGATATACAAATGATAGAATTGTAGATCGAATTCCTTTCAATTAGGAAAACATTGTAATACCTTGTAAAATTATTATTTGATGCATGAGTATAATTATAAGTTCAGCATGTGCTTATTCCAAATTTCCACTCTCTTAATAGCTGGTATATTCTATCTAAAAATTTCTAAAGTAAAAATTAATAAAAATTATGTAAGTTACCGTAAAAAAAATCGGGCAAACTAGAAAATAGAAAGTAACAGAAACCAGAAGAAAACGGAGTTAACGTGAGGAACTCCATTCACGCTCAAAGCTCACAGCTGGCAGAAAATTGCCTGCCTATCGTAAAGATTCCATTCAATAAAAAAAAAAAAAAAAAAAAAAAAAAAAAAAAAAAAAAAAAAAAAAAAAAAAAAAAAAAAGGGCGAAGAAGACCCTTTTAACAACATTAAAGAAAATGAACAGCCAATGGCGAAAAACATAAATGCATATAGAAGGAAGAAACTATTCCTTATTTCTAGATAATGATAATTTCAATTTGAAACTAACAAAGTTTCATCTTAACGTCGGCAAAGAGCCAGATCTTCAATAGAGAAAATTTGTACGTTCTTATTGAAAAAAATTGTTTGAAAGAAAGAAAGAGAATGAACATACAAGCTGACGACCCAAAATGGTTAATAAGGTTGGAGGACTATATTATATGTTGGTGTCTGTTAATTCTAATGACGGGGATAAAGAAATTTATTAAAGTAGTCATTAATTCTGTATACTGAAATGTAAAATATTCTTCTCCTTTTTAGCTATCGTAGTGTCTTTCTTGCCTATTCTATTCTATAGCGTATTATGTAATAAATATAAATAGATTTATAAAAGGTTATATAGCTTGCATGATATTGCAATTATCACAGTCATAAGTTCCCTTATGCCTGTTGTTGCAATTTCATTGCAGAAAGTCACGTCTGGGGTACCATTTGGTGTGATAAATTTCCAATTTTCACATACAAACAAACATTGAGCATCAGAATGCCAAACATTGCTCACCTATTATATTTTAAAACTGTTAAAAATAGTGCCAACCAATAAGGGAGGGCAGAGAGATTTGAAATTGTAACGTGTATTAGGCTTCTTCAAGGCTGTCTCCAGAGAGTCCACGACGATATAGAGTGGCGGGAAGATGCTTCGCAGCATCTCTCCCATAGATTCAACTTATTGAATCAATTATTCTAATACTATTGTGAATTCATATTGTTATATCAATTACTATTTAATTGCCCAAGCAAACAAAGCTATTTTGTACCAAATTAGGCAGCATAAAAATTCAAATGCTCAGTGCCTGATTATATTCATTTAGCCGGCTGATTGCCGTGATATATTAATTTATGGGCATTATTAACTATGTTACCAAACTGAAATATCCTGTGCCATTATTGCAATTACATTATAATGATTATCATCTGTCATACTATATATATTTCACTTGCATAATAAATAAACTTTGATCACAGAAAATCACTTTCACTCAAATTATAACCCCATTTATTATTACTTATCTAATCAGCCTGGTTGCAATATACCAGTGCATATATATATATATATATATATATATATATATATATATATATATATATATATATATATATATATATATATATATATATATATATATATATATATATATATATATATATATATATATAATATATATATATATTATATTATATATATATATATATTA
>JABUQX010121217.1:20000-48535 GCA_015478945.1 Trachelipus rathkii
TGGTTGTTACTCTTCGCGCAAACTGGTCGGAATTGCTGTGGTACTTTTTTGATTTCCCACGAAATGACTAATGTGCAGAACCCATTACCGATGTGATCTTCCCTGACATGGAGGAGTATATTTCATATTCTTTCCCTTCAACTGAACTTAACAAACCTTGGGTTAATTCTGCTTGTTCTAGTGCTATTCGAAATTCAGGAATTACCTTCGTTTTGAGACTAGAAATTCATGCAGTTTTTATTTCATCCCGGAACCCGGAATCATGCACAAAATCTATTCTCCATGATACTAGAACCTTCTTTCGCCTTAGAAAATGCAATGAACCTCTTCTTCACACCCTTTCTGTCATTTTGTGAAAAATATCAACTCTAAATTTGCTTCTTCCTCTTTCCCTCTTCTAGTATCTTCCGATGGTACAAGTGTACAACTAACGTCTTACTTTCTGTGAAAGCTGAACACTTTGCTCAGATTTTTACCTTTAACTCTATATTCTTAACGATTCTGGAACTATTACTCCTCCAACACTCTACCACCCTCATACTCATTTATGCCTTGCATTGCAATTTTTCCTAAATGTGATTTATTCTGTTTCCTTTGAGCTTAACCAGAAGAAGGCGTATAGTCCTGACAATTTTATTTTTGTGATTCTTAAGACTTGTGCTTCTGAGCTTGTTTCCTGCCTTGGTAAACTGTTTCGTCTCTGTCCTTCCACTTCGACCTTCCTATTATGCTGAAAACGTGCTAACAATCAACTTATGCCGAAAAAGGGGGACCCCTCTCAACCCTCTAACTATCGTCCTATTGCTTTAACCTCCGTTCTTTCTAAATTTATCGAATCTATCCTCAACAGGAAGATTTTGAAACATATTAATTCTTCTTATCATTAATTCTTCTAATCTCTGATCGCCAGTTTGGCTTTGTAAGAAACGCTCTACAGGTGATCTTCTTCTTTCTCATTTCTCGGATTCTTGGTCCTTTGCACTTCGGCATTTCGGTGAATATTTTGATGTGGCGCAAAACATATCGATAACATTCGATAGAGTCTGGCACAAAGCTTTGATTTCTAAATATCCCTGTTACGGTGGCGTTACTCCGTGGCATTCTCTCGGATTTCCTATCCGGTCGTTCAATAGCAGCTGTTGTAGACGGCCGCCGTTCATCCTTTAAAACTATTAATGGTGGTGTTCCTCAAGGTTATGTCCTATCCCAACTCTCTTCCTACTTTTCATTAATTAACTCTATATCACTTCGTCTCCTATCAACCCTTATGCCGATGACTCAACATTTTATTATTACTCCTATCAGTTTAGAGGTCGACCCCCTCAACATCAATTAAAGCATTCAATGATGGTTGCATTGGAGCAGCTGACCTTTGAGTTCTCTCGTATCTCTAATTTGGGCAAATAAACCATGGTAGATTTCAATATTAGATTATATTCGACCTAATCTTCATACAACTTCGAAAACACACAACTCAAAATCTTAATTATAAGGATCACACAATTTCTCTTTATAAACCAGTTCCCAAGAGGTTGGGTGTTCTGAGGTACCTTCAGAACTTCTCATCACCTCAATTGCTTGTTCTGTCCAGGGGTGTTGTTCGCCTTTGTTTTAAGTATGCAACACATTTGGGATTGTTCCACACATACACACACACTCGGTTCTCCTTGATAAGGAGTAATCTAAGGGTTTTCGACTTGCAGATCTTCTACTTTCACTAACTCTCTCCAATCTCACTTGTATCGGCTTGCCATTCTTGTGAATATACTGTAATCCAAGCCACAAACCACAAAGTTTTCATAAAAAGTGAGAATCGGGAAAGGTTTTATTATTTTCTTTACGTTTAGATTCCTATTTTTAATATACCTTATATATATATATATATTATATATATATATATATATTATATATATTAATAAATATATAGTAATATATATATATATATACGTATATATATATATATATTATAATAAATTTATATGTATATATATATATATATAATATATATATATATATATATATATATATATTATATATATATATATATATATATATATATATATATATATATATAATACTATACATTTGATGCAATATATAATATATTATAATATTTTATATATGTTATATATTATATTATATATATATATACTATATATATATATATATATATATATATATATATATATATATATATATATATATATATATATATATATATATATATATTATATATAATATATATATAACAGTACTGCGCACAAAAGATTAGGATTCAATAAGATTTTTTAAGATACAACATTTGGAGCTTAAGACAAGCAATATTATGATATAATTCTAAAATAATTGTATTCTAAACACCTTTCCAACCTCCCCTCCAGTTCCCCTCCTCTCTCCTCCTCTCCCCCTCTTCCTCCCCTCTCTCCTCCTCTTCCTCCCCTCCCTCCCTTATCGCTTTTTATTCTTCTTTCTACGTCGTATCTGCAAGAACGTTGCCTATTGAATGTGTCATTAAAACAAAGTAATGAATAAGGAATATAAGACACAAAAAAGAATTTTGTAAAGGAAAAAAAAAAAGTACAGAGCAACATTATATACCGATATTCTCTGTAACAAGAAAGAGTTTTTTTTACCTTTTATTATTCCAAAATTACAATTTTGTGTGTGCTTTGTGTGACTTACGACACGGTCCTTAACATGAATATGAGATTCTTTGTCTTCACTATGGATATACGAGTATATATATATATTAGTATATATACTATATATAGTATATATAAATGTATATATATTATGATATATAAGAATAATATATAAAAATATATATCTATATAAATATATATATTCGTAACGAAACATAATTTTAATAATTATAATACGTACTATTTATGTATGAAAAGCTTGGTTTTACATGATATTTACAATACAGGTTGCTTCATAGAGATATCAAAACATCTATCAACTTTTAAAAATAAACTTGGTTTATAGATAACTTTTTAAGGTTTTCTTTAATAAAATTTCTACTCTTACCAAATAGGATTTTTTAATTTTAAGTATATTCAAAAAAAGTCTTAAATAAAGATTATATAAAAATATATTCACGTAAAGAAGAAGAATAGACAACATTGTTATACAAAAATTCAGACAACTGGGCACAGCACACACATTTTCGTAATATACGGAAGAAGAACGAAAGGTTCATATATAAAGTATTATCGATTATTATGATTATTAGGAGGACAGAAGCAGCGCCTTATAAGTTGACGTTAAAAATGACGTCATTTCCGCCCGGTACAAGAAGATTTTTACTCTAAATCAGAGTAGGGCGAGATTGCTAAATGATCAATTATTAATGATCTATGGTGGGTTTTCTTTTATTTAGAACAAAAAGCTCGTTTTTACTTTATATAAAATTATAAAATTTATATATTTACTTAATTAATTTAATATTTAAAACTAAAATATGTAGCGATACCTACGGCTAATATAAACGCCCTGAAATATATATATATATATTAGATACTATATATATAAATATATAAATTAATTATATTAATAATATTAAATATTAATATATTATAATATAATATAATAATAAATTATATATATATTAGGACAAAGTTACTATAACGCCACACGAAGGAGCCGGATCAAAAGATGATTTCAACAAGAGAAAATGGTTGAAGTCGACAAGCAGTCGAAATAGTTTTTTTTTATTATTTTTTTTTTTTTACCTGTTCTGGGCCGAAATTAAAGTATATAATGAAAAGTAAAGGCATGAGGGGGCTGACCGACGGGAAACGGGGGATTCCTACACCGTAGGGGAGGGCGAGGAACCCGATACCCCAATAACAAGAGGGGGTTCCGGAGACCCTCACGAGGGGGGAATATCGACCGAGTTTCCCGGAGCCGAGAACCAGACTCATTCGTGCCGTATACCCTGGGTATTTATTAAAAAAACAAACAAACTATACTAGAAAGTATTTATAAGAGAACGAATAAAAAGGTTAAATAGCTTCCTCAATTACTAAATGATAAAATGTATTTTTTACATTTCTTAATAAAAATTTTACCTAGATCCAAATTGTATTCCTTTCGCGTACTATGCATTTTTGAGATATGATTTTTTGTCATCGATACCTAAAGTCTATTTCATGTACAAGAGGTATATGTGAAAATTTTTTTTGATCAGACTCGCCGTTCGTGTGGCGTTAAGTTAATTTACTTATAATAATATATATATTAATATATAAGAATATATATATGATAAAATATTTATATATATAAGATATATCAACTCCCTACCTACTTACTGTATTATTGTAAAAGCATCACATAATATATAATATATTATATAGATATATGTGATAGATACTGAAGTTAGTGCTATTACGATTCTTAATATAAAATATATTACCACGGGTAATGTTAGTTTACCCGCATTTCGGAGAGGCCGTGGTCAGCTATTATAATGTATTGAAAAATAGCATTTATGTATGTTTTAAAAAAATCATTTTAAATAAATCCTTATGTATATATTTCTTCAATATGAATAATTTTCGCAAAAAAAAAAAGATTTATCGTAACTACTGATGCAAAAACTTATTATACATTAACTCGGGTAAGCCGAGATGTCCAGTGTAGAGTCGCCTGATAAATAATAATATATATATATATATATATACTATAATAAATATATAGATATATATATATATATATAATAATGATATATATATATATAAAATATATAAATATAATATTATATATATAAATATATATATTTATATATATATAATTATAAATATATATATTGTACCTTCGAAATTCAAGAACAAAAGTACAGAGAAACTTACGACATTCGACCATTATTGTAAGAATCTTGTAGGAGAAGTGTAATGAGCAATGTACTGCTGGAGGCTTTATAACGCGATATGGAGGTTTCTAAAATCACTTTTTTTTATTTGCTAGCACTTGCAGTTCGAACATAGACATATCAATTTCAGACGTTCCTTATATATCATATCCTAAATTGTGCCCACGGTGGGAAAGACTTTGAAAGAGTCGCTCACAAGTGCAGCGGTATTTCTGATTGATATTGTATTAGAGCAAGGGATCGAAGAGGAGATAAACGATATTGATATTTTTTGCGATGTATAGAAAAAATAAATCGATGATATTTTGCAAACGTAAATCGATATATGATATTTTTCTCAGTATCGAATAAACGATATTTTCTTTACTTTCTAGAAATTATTTAGATATTTCATAAAATATGACATTAAAGCAAAAGTGTGTATTTCCTGCGCGCTTGATGGGGGACATTCGTCGACTCAGAGGAGGGAGGAAAAAAGGGAAAATCAGTATATTTTTTCCAAAAAAAGAAAGAAAAATGACCTACAAGAAGAATAGCCTAATTAGGGGAAAACAATTATATGAATACCTATTACGTTTCTTTCAATTAGAATTAAATAAAAAGTAGTGAGAGACTATGTAATAAAGGACATACTAGCTTGAGATGTTCGTTATCGTAATTAATTTTCATTTATCGAATTAGATATTTGATGTATATGAATTTCTATTTAAAAGCTTTATTCCTGCAAAATCACTCCCTCAATACGGTCCATGAATTAGTTTGTGCTTCAAAAAAGAAATATATAAATATATTATATGAGATAAATATATATAATAAAAGGATATATATGATAATATATATTTTATATATATATACTATATATAGTATATATTATACATATACAGTACATAACGCCCAAGAAGGACTCGAATAAAAAAAAATTTCACAGGTGCCATTATAACATAAATAGATTTAGTCGAAATAATTTTTTTTCTGATGACTAACTAACCTAACACTAACCTAACTTAACCTAAATTTATTACCTAACTACTGACTAACTTAAATTCTCATTCACCCGAAAGGTAAAAAAAAAAAAAATCAATCGACTTTATGAACTTCACAAATATGTATCATAGATGCTACCTGTGATAATTTTTTTTTGATCGAGTCCGAAGTGGCGTTAGTACTTGTCACACACACATATATATAATATAATAAGTATTATATAGTAATATATATAAAATTAATAGATAATATAATATAGAATTAATAGTAGATAATAATATATATGATAATATTATATTATTATATATATAACTATATATAGTCAGCGTCTGGTTACCGCAATAATCTAAAGACTATAAAGCATACACGGAGTACATGCGGAATGCGGTCCAAGCTGGCTCAGAAAATGCAAAAACAAAAAAAAAAAAATTATATAAAACACAATGCTACAGCGAAAAGGAATACATAATTAAAATTTTGGATAGGAAATGTAAAAAAAAAAAAAATAAAAAAAATTAATTGGTAAATGGTTAAAAAACTTAGAGGATTTTTGCTCGTAAAAAAGCTCTATATTTTTTTTTTTTTATAAAGATACCCCAAGGCGATACCCCCGAGGAGGATCGGGGTCTTCGGCTTCTGTACAACGGGTAGATTATTCCTCCCCGGAGGTTAGCGACCCTCGTCTGTGGTATTTGGTGTCGCGCGACTCCGCAGTCGTTAAGGTTGGAATCAACCCGCTATGTCGCCGTCGGCTCGGCCCCAGTGGTGCGAAGAGCAAAATGTTTGTTTATTTGTTTCCACTTCAAACTGAATAACACACAAAAAAGTATTCTTTTCGCTGGTACTTATGGTAGTTTTGAGATTTTTTTTTTTTTTTTTTTTTTTTTTTTATTTTTTTTTTTTTTACATTTGGCATCATGGACCAACATCCACAATGTATCCGTTTTACGAGCGATTAATAGTTTTTAGATACATAATTTCTAATCAGAGTGGTATATAAATATATATAGAATAAATTTTATAATTATATATAATATAATATATAATATATATTAATATATATATTATATATATATATATATATATATATATATATATATAGAATATAATATATAGGCCAGCTAAAAGATACCCACATCATATCTCAAAAACTCAACAGCACGAAAAGAATACTTGCTTAATCCTGCACAATTTACCGAGGAAACCTGTAAACAAAAAAAAAAAAAATAAAAAAAAAAATCATATTCGAAAATAATACAAGGAAAAAAATACATTTTTGGAATCCTGGTAAAATTTTAGTTAGGAAAATGTAAAAAAAAAATTAACAAAATTGGTCATTTTTGATGTTGTTTCGTAATTATATATATAATATGTGTAAAGTATAATGGCAAAATGTAAGGGGGCCGAGCCGCGGGAATCACCGGGGAGCGGATTTATCCATAACCCGTAGGGAGGGCGAGAAACACCGCGACAGCCCAAATACAAGAGCGTGTTCCAGGAGACCCTGCCCCGAGGGAGGATAGTCCTAGCCGTAGTTCCATCGAAAGCAGAGAGAACCGACTCCATGAACGGCGGTATACCTTGGGTATACTTAGTAAAAAAAGCCAAAATTTAATAGAACGCATTTATTTTTAACGAGTAACATAAAGTCCCTAAATTACGCTAATCATTACTAAAATTAACAATAATTATTTATTTTTATTTTTTTTTACATTTTTCCCTACCTAAAGCATACTCAGAATGATTCCTTCGTGAGCTATTGTATTTTTTGATTTTTTCCCGCCTAAAATTGGAGGACCACATTGCACCAGTTCTATTTCCAATGTAAATTGGAATAATACTTGCAAATTCTAATATTAACTTGTAGCTAAATATTTATGTTGATAATTAAACATTCAGATGCAAATAATAAAATATAAATGTATAAAGCTAAATTCATGTAAACAGATATGAATAGTTAATTATGGATTCAAATTATAAATCTTAGATGAAATTAATTAAATATAGATTTAAATAGCTAAAAATAGATTAACATTGAAAGATAGTTAAATATACATTATAAATTGCAAGTCTAATTATTAAGGCATTGATGCAAATATGGAAAAAAATAGAATCAAACTGTAAAACATTGGCGTAAATACTTAAAAATAGAAGCAAGTTGCAAACTACAGATTTTAATAGTTAAAAATTGATGAAAATGACAAAATAAAAATGTACTTAAATATATATTTAAATAGTTAAACATGGATGAAAATTGCAAAACATAGATGTAAGAAGTTAAATGTAGTTGCAAATTGTAAAATGTAAAAATAAAAATTTAAATAAAGAAACAAATTATAAATTATAAAGATAATAGTAAAAAATAGATTTAAATCATTAAACATACATTCAAATCATAAAATTGATGTAAATAGATCAATACTGATGCAAATTATAACAATTAGTGTAAAATATAAATTTATGAAAAATGCAAAAAAACGCTATAAAAGATTTAAAAAAATATTTAAGATTCGTACATTTTAAAATGACTATCCAAAAAGAGTTTCATATTATTTCTATGAAGCATGATTTAAGCTCAATTTTTCCATACTAGAGAATATCAAGTTTAGAAATAAAAATGCTATTCAAAAAAAAAATATTTAAAAAGTTTATTAAGATTCCCAAAAATCAGTAAAGATGATATTTACCATAACAAGAGATTGAAATCGAAATATTTGATTAATTTTTCAGTTCTGTGTAATTTCTCTCATACTTTACCAGATTATTCAGTATATATAGCTAATCGTAGCGGCAGAGGACAACTACTGAAATCGAAAATGAAATCAAGCGAAAGAATATGATGTTTCTGAACCCCGAAAATTGTTCTAATTAGGCCCTGACAAACGTTTTTTTTGTTATTTTTTGTTTGCAATGACCAAATCTTCATTTAATCTAACATTTTCTTCGATTTAAGATCTGTCAACAATATGAAAAGATTTTCGAAGACTATTAAAAGATTTTCATAGAAGTAGTGTGGCCTACTTTTTAGGTTTCTTAAAAATTTGTTTCCTTCTTTATTTAAGGTTTTATCTTTAATTTTCCAGAATTTCCAATTAATGCTTTAATGATATGTTTCATTAAAAATATTTGTGGCAAAAATAATTTCGTTCTGTTTTGTTGAAGCAATAAATGTGACGGTGTAGTACTTTTATGTAATCAAAGTTTAGCATATAGTGGTTTAAAATCAACCGATTTATTGATTGAAGACTTTTCGGAAGGATTTAGATGCGAAGAACTAATATCTGACATTGGTTAGCACGAACCGTTATGAAAATGGAAAAATTTCGGCTTTTTGTCGAAAAGAAAAATGTAATTAGCCCCATATGTTCTTCAGTTATCAATATTTCAAATTTTGGAGCATAATTATATAAAAGAGATTTTTATTCTTGTAATTTTTTGTAACCATATTTATCGAGATAAAAAATATGGCTCATAAAAAAAATTATAAAAAAAAGATGTGAAATTTGTAAAAATTATACTCCAAATGAGATTAATTGGATACTGGAAAAGAAAGATATGGCAATTTATTTTCTTTCGATAAAAGCAAAAAATCCAATGGCATGATTGTTCAAGTGACTTAAGTGATCCCGCGAAAATTCCGGGGGGGAAAGCTATATAATGATATATAAATAGATATAAATAATATAAAGTATATATATAATTATATATAAATATACTATAATATAATATTAAAAAAAGTTCAGATCCGAAATATCATAATGCATTCATGGTGTAGGCAGGATCATTAGGGGCAAGTTGTTGTAAGTATATATATAGTATAATATATTATAATAATATAATATAAATATATATATTATAATATAAGTACTATAATATATTAATATATAATAGTTATATATAATATATATATATATATACAGAGAGAGAGAGAGAGAAGAGAGAGAGAGAGGAGAGAAGAGACGAGAAGAGCGACAAACAAGGAGGTTAGAATGAGAGTGAGTGGGGAAAGGGAAAAGGATAGAAAAGAGAGAGTGGCGTTATTTTTGGTATCTTGGATCTCTAGCGGTAATCATCATAATCTATCATATCAATCAATCAATCATGAAAGATATTTATAATCGGATTTAATATACATTATGTATAATATATATATTAATAATATAATCTATATATAATAATATAATATAATATTTAATATATATATATAATAAATAAGGAAATGGTTAAGGATCTCTAGATCTTAAAATTAAGTTAGTTTTAGAAAAGAATTTTATCGAAGCTGGTCCAATTTATGCGAAAAAAAAAAAGAAAAAAAAAAAAAAAAATATATATATATATACGTTATAATCAAAAACATAGCTACACCATATTGAAACAACGCTGGAATCCTCTTAACCATGGAAAAGTAAAAAAATAAAAGAATAAAAATCTTGGATTGATGCCTCATGAGAGATAGCCATTACAGACCTTTATTGTACTCGTAAAATAAATAGACTTCTATAATTCTTTTTTTTTTTTTACTAAAGATCCAAGGGTTACGCAACGATGAGAGTGGGTTTCGGCTTCCCGGGAACTCAGGTGGGGCCCCCCCGGAGGGTCTCGACCCCACGTCTTGGTATTTGGGTATCGCGGATGTTCCTCCGCCCTCCAATACGGGTATGAAACGTTCCCCACTGTTCCCCGTCGCTCGAGCCCTACATTGCCGTGTACTACTTTACAATATATATATACTATGTCCCTCTGCTATAAAAAATAGCATAATTATTTATTTATTATATTTTTTTTACATTTACTAACTTAATTTTACAAGGATTTCCAAAATGTATTCCTTTTTCGATATAATAATTTTCGAGATATTTTTTTTTTAATTTGATTTTTTTTTTTTTTTTTTTTTTTTTTTTTTTTTTTTTTTTTTTACAGTTGGTCACCTCCAAATTGCCCAGATGCCAACAATGTATTTCCTTTCCCGTAGATGTAGTTAGGAGATTGGACCGATATAGTGTGCTTTTAACCAAATATACATATAATATATTAATATAAGTATATACAATATATATATAAGATATAATATATAATATATAATAATAATATTAGATATATTATATAGAAATATATAATATATATTATTATAAATTATATAATTTATTATTATATATAATTAATTAGTTATTATATATTTGGTTTTTTAACATTTAAGCATGTTTCATTATTATGATTATTATTGTTATTTTCTATAATAAGAATTAATTATTAAACCGCTTATTCTAATAATTATATATATATTAATATTATTATTATTATTATTATTATTATATTAATTATAATTATTATAATTTAGAGTACGACTAAGCAATATTGAAAATGCAAAGTGGTTCTTATGAAAAAAAAGATTACCGTAATCCTTAACTAACCAATTTAATTATTACCATGTTCGTATTCAGAAATAGCAAATAAAGTATTCTATCTAATAGGCTCATCATTTCTTTTCTCCCTACTTCTTGTAAATATATTGTTGTTAGACGAACGAATAGGAACATCGAATACTAATCAGTTAGTATTTAGAGCGTTAGAGGATAAATTTTGAGTTATAATATAATATATAGTATATATAAAATATATATATAATAATATAATATAATTATATATATATATAGATAATATAACATTGGGTATCAGGGGGCAGGGGTCATTGGCCCCGAAGTTTTAGACACAGAGATTTAGTATCATACGTTAAACATAAACCAGAGGTAATAATATCAGATTCATATATTATATTTATATATATAAATTATTATATAATAATATATATAGAATAATATATAATAATATTATATATATTACCATAATATTTATAATTATATATAATAGTATATATATAATAATATATAATAGTATAGATATATAATAATATATAGTATAACGATATTGTTTTATCCGAAATTGAATTTTTAACCATAGTAATTCGGAGCAATTTGAAATCATTTTTAATATGATAGTATCGATATATCATATTTTTAAATAATCGATCCCTAGTTAGAGCATAATAAAATTTACCTTTTGCAATTTAACTTTGTTTTATATCCTGCATGTTTGGGCCACGCAATCGTTAGCACGTGATCAGAATCGTAATTTTAAAAACTTTTTGAGTTCTCGTTTAAAATAAACTTCAAGATTCTGTGAAAACAATAATTTATTCATATTTA
Source organism: Trachelipus rathkii (assembly GCA_015478945.1). Lineage (NCBI taxonomy): Eukaryota > Metazoa > Arthropoda > Malacostraca > Isopoda > Trachelipodidae > Trachelipus > Trachelipus rathkii. Next base: position 32,061 of record JABUQX010121217.1, read on the forward strand.
AACATCAATTTTACCAACACCTTATAAATGTATATATATATATAATATATAATATACGTAATATATAAATAATTTAAGTATAACATAATAAATATATATTATATATATATAAAATATAAATATCAAAAATACATAGGTATACTTTGAATAATAAACCATATATAATATAAAATTTTATATAATCTTCAACAACTATTTTAATATATAATGATAACATATATAATCAGATAATATATATATAATAATATATATATAATAACGTATATATATATAAGTATAATATTAAATATATATATATATTATATATATAATATAATATATATATAATATAATATATATAATATAATATATATATATTAAGTATATAATATATAAAGTATATAATAAATAATATAATATAATTTATATTTATATATGATAATAATATTAATATTATTATATATATTATATATATAATATAATATATAAAGAAATATAGTAATAAATATAATATATATATATAATAATATATATATAATTTATATTAGTATATATATATATATATATAATATATATAAAATATATATAATAGATAAATAATATATATATAATATATAATATATATATATAATAATTATTAAATACTACTTAATCTGCCACTCATTATGGGAGAGAAGGCTTCAGTTACTGATGCCTTATATAATATTATATATGATAATAATAATATATATAAAATAAATATATTAATTATATAAATAGTATATAATATAAAAAATATTAATATATTAATATACTATATATATATATATATTATATATAAATATGATAAATATAATATTATAATAGTAAGTGAGTCGGTTGAGCGCCTGCAGCTTTTCTCAAAAAGTATAAGAGAATATGTCGAAACTGAATATACTGTACATATGGTAAGGTCGATCCGTTAATTTCAGTCGTGAGATGTATATAGAGGTGGTCTCCGGATGGTGGACGCATATTGCGCTTACGCCTGTGCTATCTCGTGGGGGTTTAGGCTAAGAGCGTTGGGCGACCGAGCACTTGGAGTCAACAGACGAAGTCGTTTACGACGACACAGATGAGCGCGGATGCTACCACAACAATTATTTATTATTATATAATAGTCAAGAATTTCCGGGGAACACTCGAATTGTGTAAACACTCTGGGTCCTTCAAGACCGCGTCGGCACGCCCGCTGCCAGCGATCCGCAAGCCAGCGCGCAGCGCTTGCTCGACAGCTTGTCCTAGGCATCGAAGCTGAGCCTGAACGAATCCACCGATCGCTCGATTTGACGCCGCTCTGTATTCGCCAAGTTTCTTCCGGCACCGTCTGATCAATAGTATTATAGGGTAGATAAAAACCGTATCGTTTCAAACTAAGATGTCTATGAAGGTGAAAACTGATCGCCGACGCAGTTTTGGTACCCCCCGCGGTTAGTACTAAGGGGTGCTTGCCCCTTAGGCCAAGGTCAATTGCCATGAAAACCCTGTAGGCTAAACGTTCGGAGTGAAATCTGGAATGCGTGAGCATATGAGAGCAATCTCGTCGGAGACGAGATTACGTTTCCTTCGTCCTACTCCAATAAACTGGGGAGCTGTGCCCGTAAAAATAAAAGATGTAAAAGCTGAAAAACGAGAAAGTGAAGGAGACGAGTCCGGGTCGGAGTTGAGAGTCGGAGACGAGTGGGTTGGTTGGATCGAGAACGGAGTCGGAGTGGTGGCGGAGTCAGAACCCACCGGGAGGGGTATTTCCTGAAAGAAGAAGAAATGCATGAATGCAAACAGAGAAGAAGAAGAAAGAGAAAGGAAGAAGAGGAAGGAGGAAGGACGAAGAATGAAGAAATAGGAGAGTGAAGGGGAAGTGACCGGTGCTGGCCCGGTGCGGTGCGATATTATAATATTAGTGTAATGATACAATGGTGTCTATATATGTATGATCTGTAGATGAAAAAGATAAACTCCTCTCCCACTCAGAAATAAAAATAAATAAAATAAATAAATAATAAATAAAATTTTATTCTTTTATGTTTATCTACAAATTTCGTTTTAACATACCTAAGCAGAAATCACTATCAAACACCATCCATCCAGCATCCCAACCACCTGCGCTACATGTTGATTATTGATCTATGATTAAGGCATTTTGGAGATATCATTTGGATAAACATACATAAATCAGTTCTTAACACATACCGATATAGAGGAACAAGTTCACATTATACAACGTACTTAAGATCATCTGAAGAATAACTCACAGAAGAAAACGCTGACACATCTAAACAGAAAAACGTTAACGGTAACAGTCTAACACTTAACAACAGTTAAAGTAACAGCAAACATCAAAGACGTATAATACAACTTGTCAAAGCTATTCTAAAATATCATCGTTACCTTACACTGCAAGTAACATTTAAGCAAAAATTATCACAACATGATTATTACAACGATCAACGAATATACTCAACATAAAGGCTTCCACATCAAAAAGCTAACATATAACTACATGAACTAAAAATAATGTACAAAGACAATACTAACAATTAAGCCAAGAATAAGATCAACATAACAAAGTCACAATTACCAACGTAAATAACTAACACGCACCCAAAACGTAAAATAACTATTCTTACTTTTCAACATATTCTTCATTTAAAGAACCTACATCAGACATCGGAAAATCACATTAATAAAGCTAATAGCATCATCTAACTATGAATATAATCCACGAAAACCTAACACATCTAAACTGATTAAAATCAACGTTACAAGTTCATCCCATTAACACGAAAGTAACTACATAACACCAAAACGTATATTCAACTTGTAGCATAGTCCTAACTAACATGTTAAGCTTCAACAAGTAACATTTAGCCAAAATTTATCAAATAAATGCAAATGCAACATATACAACCCCTGTGGTGCTTGGTTACAAGTTTTCACATAAAAGCTAGTGATCAGAACTAAGAATATAGTATATAACGACAAGCCCTGACACAGCTTAAGCAGAAATAATGATAACATTACAAAAAGGCAACTTAAACATAAGAGCATAAAGCGACATAAGAGGGAAGAAACAATTTCATTTTATAAATATAATTTCATGAAATGATTTCAGCAACCTTACCATAATAAATACTAAAAAATAAATATTTTAATATATTAATTCATCTAATGAAGAACATAAGGATCAGTTGAGGCGCTAAAATACTCTAAAGACAAACAACTTTGAAAGGAGCTAAGTAATGCATGCTTCAGCAGAGAAATTTTCAGCATATTGATTCAACAGCACTCATTCTCTCATACAAAGAGAAGTAAAAACAAGCTGAATGTTATTAAAAGCAATTGAAGCTTTTTATTAGACAAAAAAGACATGCGTTACTTTTAAGAGGATACATGATGCTATAAGTATAATTCTCAAAGATGTCAACATCGAAGTATGCAATGTTAATTCGTTTTTATTTTAAGCAATGCTGATAAATATTTCAGATTCGAAATGAAACATACACGTATCGAAGCAACAATCGATGGGGTCCAATAGTTGCGGTAATCAGGTTATAAGTATCGTCAACGCGAGACACACGTCTTTCTATAGAACATCTCCACGTACTTCTATATAGATTTTTTCGTGCGCACAAATGCGATCTTTATCTATACATCCACACAAATGCGGATGAGACTGCAGATGTTCTGAGAGCAGATGAGGATGCGGACCTTTATTTGAAATTCTGGAAGGAATAAAAGCAAGTTCGTAGCTCATCCTGACGATAAAATATAAAGACACACGTGGGAATAACGATAACTCCTCGTGAAATATCAACAATAGATTGAGAGGCGAGGAGATGTCAAATCGATAGAAAGCGAAATGATCCTACTGAAGAAAATACGTGTAGAAAAAATCCTTAAAGGTTAGATGTTTCTGTCAACAATCAGAAGAAATTAAACAGAATTAACGACGTACGAACGACCCAATCACTCAAAGGGATATAATATTCTCGTTAGACAACAAAACACAAAAAAATAAAGGTTTACTAGAAATGATATACAAAGGAGATCTAGACAGCAATAGACATGAAGGAACTTAGACCTAACAAGCCAAACAAAAAAAAAATGAAAGAATAATAAAATAATAATATAATAATAATATATAATAATAAATAATAATATATAATAATAATGAATAATATATAAAAATAAATAATAATCAATCATCAATACATATAGTTTTATATAGTTAAGATCTAAAAAGCTAATATTTACACTGAAAACCAAATCTTTTCGTGTTAATCTAATATGTTTTACTCACGATACCATCATGGCTATATTAAAAGTACGTTCAGACACCAAATTTGTTTATAGTTAGATCATAGGTAAAGCATTCCGGCAATTTTTCCCTAAATAATAAGAGTTTCTGTACATTATAGAATAAGAAGCTTCAATATATTCTAGAATCATCACAACGTTTCTGGAATCGTAATATAATGATACAACATGTAATGTCAACAGTTACAATAATTAGACGGCATTCCGATTCTTGTTGAGTATTAACCTTTCTACAAACCTCCGAAGATATTTTAATGTTAATCCACAAAATAGAGTAAGAGCTTTAAGTTAAATAGCTGTTCTTACACTCTCAATGCTCGACTCATAAACGGTTGAAATTATACCTTTAGAATAAAGAGATCAGGTAAAATATGACGTATGCTCCTCTGTGCCAATAACGTTTTCGGAAGTCTACTAAAATTCGGTAAGAGTTCGAGGTAACTTACCCATTCTGCAGCGTGACGACAGAATATACAGAGTAGTTCATCTGTACCATAAAAAATATGCCTACTGTGTATACAGATGATAATAACGATGAAAAATCAGAACATAAGGGTTCTTTATAATAAGTGAAACCCACAACCCGAGATCTTGAATTACCCATTGTAATGTTTAGTATAGAGAATAACTTTAGAACGCAACTACCTCGCTTAGAAAATCGACGTTTTAATAGGACACAACTCGCTAATGCTTTCAAGTCAAACGATTAAGAATTAAAACAGCCCAGAGAAAAGAATATAAATTAAGATACAACCAACCTAACAGAAGGCTAAACCTGTTTTATTTTATTTACAGGTATTCACTTTTAGGCCTTACGCTCGGTTGTTTTATGTTTTATTTGTACTAGTGATACAAAAGCTCTCCGAGTGCGGCTCGCGCATCAACTAAGTATCTTTACGAACAAACCAAGAACATCAGCGACGAGACCACTATTAGATCAACCCAGAGAGAAATGTAGTTAATTTATACAGCATGAGCCTCACTACAGGAATAAATCCTGAATGCGTGAAGACCCATTTTGGTCCCGAGGGGGTGTAAACGTAAGGACAGCCTAGGGCTGCCTTATGTATGCGTTACCCCCCTTCGGGGTCCCCAAAATGGCTTGTCACGCTCCAGGATAATCCTAGCAGGCTATCTGAAATATACATACTCTTCTGGTGATCTCCAAATAGTGGGCTGTCGCTGAAAATGTTTGGTATCTATTGTAAGAATGACATTATTGATGCGCGACGCACTCGTGAGACTTTTGTATCAGCAAATACTTGATACAACAAAACGGACGGAGCGAAGCTAAAATGAATGTACCACTGTAAAAAAAAATAAAAACAGGTTTAGCCTTTCTGTTAGTTTGTATTCCTAATTTTATAATATCTTTCTCATGAGGCTGTTGTTTAATGTATAATCGTTGGACTTGAAGCATAGGAGGTCTGTTTTCGATTAAAAGTGTTCATATTTACTAAGCGGCAGTATGTTGCGTTTAACAGATATCTCTATCAAACATTATCCAATGGGTAATCAAGATACGGGGTGTGGGTGTTTAATCTTAATAAAAGAAACCTGATGGTTCTGTTTTCAGTGTATTAATCAAGCTGTAACCACGTAACAGGCATAATTTTAGACAGATGAACTCCTGCTGTAATTGCACTGCAGAAGGGTTAAGGTGTACTCTAACTCACCGGAAGTTTAGTAGAACCACCGAAAAAGATATTGGCAAAGAGGTGTCTAACGATCATTACTAGCTCGTTTCAAGATATAATGTACACCGATGGGGTTACGAGCATGAAGAGGGTGAAATGACACAGGCCTATGTAAACACACATCTCCCGTAGATCTATATTTGATAAAGATAAATATCTATCGAGGTTGTAGAAGGTAATAAATCAATAAAATGAAATGCTGTCTATTTGTAATGTTGCACATCTTATGTATCAGAAATTCGCATCAGAAACGTGTTGAATGATCTGAGAATTCATGAACGCTTTCTAACGATAGATGACAGAAATCGTATCTATTATAGAAAACATGGCCGAAATTGCTTACCAACTGATTAACTAGTAAACACTTAGGTTGAAACGTGAATTTTTACAATACCACATGATGGATAGATAGGAAAGATATATTAGATTAACGACAAAATGATTGGTTCAAGTGTAAAAATTAGCGTTTTAAATTAAGGCTAAAAACTATAGTATGTGGATGACATTGATATTTATATCATATTATTATTATTAAGTATTATTAATTTTTATATTATTATGAATTATATTATTTTTTATATTATTATTACTTTTCATTTTTTTTTTTTTTTTTTTTTTGTGTTCTGCCAAGTATGAAAATTTATAATTTTTTTCCCTTTTATACAATTATTAAATATAATCTGGTGGTATTGTTGTTGTTGTGTTGTCTAACGAGAATATATATCCCTTTGAGGATATGGGTCGCTCGAGTGTATTCTTGTTTATTTTCTGATGTTAAAGAAAATTCAGTATCTTTAGGATTGTTATACACCTATTTTCAGATAGGAGATTTTTCGCTGTGCGATCCGATGACACTCCCGCTCTCTACATCTTTATGTTGATCATCTCACGCAGAGCTTCTATTCCAGCCAAGATTGTGTCATTTATATTTAATCGGCAACCGGAAGGATACGATCCATATTGATGTAATCATACGAAGTTCAATAGATAGACACTTATATTGGTTGAAAGTTTATACAGAGTTTCAATATGTAGCTGAGGGATAGAGGAGAAATGTGGGTCATCTGATAAGAGACTACAAGTGAATATCTAACTGAAAGAAGTGAGAGGTTCTATAGAATAGACGTGTGTTTGGTCGTGTGACGATATTAAAAACCCTTGATGTACGCAACATTGGAAACCATAGATGTTGACTTACAGACATGGTGTATACAGGTTGCACGGTCGACTCTAAAATTACCAGCATTGCTTAAAAAAAATAACGAATTAACTCGCATCTTAGCGAGTTGAAATAACTGAAACTAATACTATAGCAATAGTGTCATCTATGATATGTTAAGAAAACATGTGCTGTCCCATAATCAGTATACAGAATGCTTTATAAACTTCAGCTATGGATGAATCTACTTCCTAATGTGAGAGAATGAGTGCTGTATGAATCAAAAGCTGAAAAATGTTTAAGTGCTGCTGAGTGTAAACTTACATCATTTCAAGGGTGTTGAAATCTATAAGAGATATAATAGAATACCCAACTGAATCCTATGTCTTGATTCGATGAAATATAATATATGTAAAATAACTATGTTTAGTAATTTATATGTTTTATGATTCTATATTCAACGATGATGAAGTAATATTTATAAATGAAAACTTGTTTTACATTCCCTCTTAGTTTCGCTTGTATTGACTCTTATACTGTTGAGGAGAGTAGGGCTTTGTTAATGTTATCAATTTGTTTATTCTGTTAACGTTTGCAGGCTTGGTAAATATATATTTTAGTCTGATCCATGTAAGAGCTTTCCTTAATGTAAACTGTTACGATGAGCATACTTTCTTGGTCGTTAGAAATTACGCATAGTTTGGATTTGCTAAATGTTCAAGTGTACATGTAAGATAAAGAACGTTTATTCTACATGTGAAACAAAAGTGTGAGCAGTTATTCTTGGATGTTATTTAGTTATTTAAAATGTTTAGGATGAAATTGGTAACGGTATGATGATTTAATTCCTGTTTAAGATTGTTAGGTTTAGTCGTTGGGAGTATCATAGTCAGATGATCTAAGTAAGCTATTTATTAATGGATTTTACAGTGTCCTGAGTAGGTAACGGTATATATTACGAGATATCCTTGAAAAAGTAAGAAATTAGTTGTGTGCCGGTCGACTCTGTTGTTAGTGGGAAACTTGTTAAATGTGACTGCTTATTCTTGGGCTTAAGATGTTTAAGGTTGGTCTTGTACATTATTTTTATTATGTTACTTATGTTCAGTTTATTGATATGGAAGCCTATTGGTTAGAGTATAATCGTGAATAGTAGATTAACAATTGTGATACATTTAAATGTTATGTGACATTGTAAAGGTTACGATGATACTGTGAGAGATATGCGTGACAAAGTGGGAATAGATACGTCTTGGGATGTTATGTTTACAGCATTTGTTAAGTGAAAACTTTGTTAACGTTAACCGTTATTTCCTTTTAAGATATGTCCAGTTGTCGTTGTGAGTTATTAGGATAATAAATAGGCTTACGGATTATAATGAAACTTTGTTATCAAATTACAACTTTTAGTTGTAAAAACTTTAATTTATGTTATGTTTACCAAAATGAACCAAAATTGGACCTATATATAAGTAGATATAGATAAGATTGTCAGGAGGGGTTGATGCTGGATGGATGTGAGTTTGGATTTAGTTCTTACTGCTTAGGGTATGAACACTAAAATGTAAGTATAAATAAAAGAAATAGAAATTTTATTTAATTAATTATTTAATTTATATTTTTATTTCTTGATGATTATCGAAACCAGTATTCTCGAAATTACAGACCAATATACATATAAAGGAAGCCGAAGCACTTATCATTACCCGTAACATATATACTCGGCACGACGAGCCAGCACCGGCACGCTGTCCCGTTCTACTCTCTCATTCCATCTTCTTCTCCCTCATCCGTCTCCATTCTCATCTCCTTCTCTCTCTTCTTAACTCCACTTCATCATGCATTTATTTCTTTTCCCATATGTTCACCCTCCGTGGGGTCACTGGACTCCGAAACCGAACCCAAACCCGACTCGTTCGAAGCAACCCAATCTCCAAACGGTTCGACTGCCAGATCGACTGCGACTCCCGTCCCCTCAAGCTTCTCCGAGTTCAGTCTTTCCATATCATTTTTATTTTTACGGTAAATAATCGATAGTCCCCCTTCCAGGGGATGACGCAGAGAAACGTAATCTCCGGTCTCCGGAGATTGCGTTCATCATATACTCAACATCAGATTTCCACTCCGAAGTTAAGCCAACAGGGTTTCAGGGAGCAATTTGCACCTCACGCTGCGGGGCCAAACGTAAGGGGCGACCTCCCTTCGAAGGTATGGCACCATCCCCGGTCACCAAGAACTCGTGGTGGATATTTATACCTTCGATGAAAGAGATCTAGGTTGAAAATACGATACGTTAATCTAACCCATAAAATAATATTGGAACCCAGAAGCCGGATGCGAAGAAGAAGAAACTTGCGGATATAGCAGAGTCATCGAAAAACGATCACTAGGGAATCGTTTTCGATCTATTGATATTTCTTCGACGATGAGACGAAAGCGAGCTGATGGCGGCGCGGTGCGGTGCGGTGCGGTGGGTGCGTGCGGTGCGGGTGGTGCGGTGCGATGCGGTGCGTGCGACGCGGTGCTGAAGGACACGCAGAAAGGTTTTAAAACAACGCAGAAGTGTTTCCTCCGGAAACACTTCTTCGACGAATAAAATAATAATAATGAATGTTTGTGGATGCCACTGCGCGTAGTCTGTGTGTCCGTTCAAACAGACCGTTCGGGTCTTTGACTCCAAGGATGGACGCGCCAACGCTTCACTTTAGGGACTAAACCACAACGCAGATAGGCCTAAAGTGGCGTAGACGCAATAGTCGGCGCCACCATCGGGGGGTCACTTATATACAGCGACACAGGACTGAAAATTACAGAATCGACTTTCCAATATGACGAGTAGTGCCAGTATTCAACTAATAAATCTTATCTTTTGAGAAACTGTAGGAGTAACACAATACGTCGGACCATGCCTACTGATATATTAGTATAGATATATACGATAGTAATAAATATAAATTTAATAAGTCTGATACTATAATAAATGACAATTAAAATTTATTAGAGTTATTATATATATATATATATTATAGATATATAACGTATAATATATAAATTATAGTATATATTATATATATATATATATATAAGTATAAGACATTAATTTATTATATAATAGTTATCTTATAAGTATTATAAAATAATGATTATATAATATATATTATATATACTATATAATATTTTATTATATATAATTATATTATATAAAATAAAGATATATGATATATATATATATTGTATATATTATATATATAATAATTATTATATATTAATATATTATAATCATATTAGAGTCAGTGGGTCTGACCGCCCCTTTAACACAAATGATCAAAAAATTACGGTAGCTAATAAAGAATGTGAAAAACTTTTGAAATCAGCGGACATTTTAATCAGAAATGAAGAAGTAAATCGAATGAAGTACGATAAAAAACATAATAATAAAAATAAAGGATTTTGATGTACATTTCCGGACCTCAAATTTTCTCAGACTGAGTCGCAATATTCTTTTTCAATGATAATGCGAACCAGGTCACCGCACGTAACAGCCGACCTACAACAACACACTACACCAATCACTCTATGATACATAGATTTCTAGGGGCGAAATGAATTGTTTTCATGACCTGATCTGACCAATGTAACTTAACCTACAATACCTATAAGAATTTTTATTTTAATTTTAATTTTTGCCAGAATTAGAGTCTCGCTGCCGAAGTAATTATCAATATGGAGCGCAAGAATTCTATCAGTGCCGTATTATTTTAATATATTGATTAATATTTTAATTATATTAAATAATTATGAATAAATGTTCTTTTTCTCCTAATGTAAAATATATGATGGAAGTGAAAATGGTTGTGAAGGGTAATAATATAATATAATATAATATAATATAATATATATATATATATTATATAATAATTATATATATAAATTATTATATAATATATAAATATAATATATATATATTTTATATATAGTATTATATATATTATATATAATATAGTAATATATTAATTATATCTATATATATATATTATTATATATATAAATATATATATATATTATATTATTATATATTGTATATATATATTAATATATAATATATATCTCATATAAAAAAAAATTAAGATTTGTATTAGTATTTATGTCATTTGTTTTCTTAAATATCTTACTTTAAATAAAACGAACTGCAATTTCATACGTATGATACAGTCACGAATGAAACGCATATAATTCTATTTTTTTGAAAAATTCCATTGAAATATTTATTTCCTTTTATTGTTTCTTACAATAGTTAAATATTAGCAACATTCGAAGAAGAAGACAGAATTCCTTAAATTTTAATTATTTCTATCATGATTTCTCTTACTTAAAGTTCCTCCGCAATGATTGATCTCTAGTATATAATATACTATACTATAATTATAATAATAATAAAGAATAATAAAATATAATATATATAAATATATAATTATTATAGCAATATAATATAATATATATAATATAATATATATTACGTATTATAATATATATATATCGTACGTCAACCTGCATATAAACGGGCGAATAGAGGATGAAGTCATTGACATTCAAAATTGATCGTCGTTTACTTCAGCGTCGAAAAGCTGCTCGAATGTTGCTACTTCTCGCTTTTAAATTAGGATAGTAGAAACAAGGTCAAGAAGTCCAAACCAATGATCATTAGGAGAAGAAATGTAAAGAGTAATTTTTTTAGCCCATAATAGTTGTCACAGCCAGGCCTTTGTTCTTTCGTGTGTATTTAGAGAGCGCGTTGTAGAAATGTTTTTGACATATTATCAAGAGTGGCGAGTGCTAACACATGTAAATGAAAAATGCTATTATTATATTTTGTTTAAAAAAAAAATATTTATTCACTCATTATAATATATATATATATATATAGTATTATTATATATATTAATTATATATAAAGATATATACGTATATATATAATAATTATGAATAATATATAAATAATATTGAAAATAAGGCGGAATATTATTGATAATAATTTTGTTTTTTAGAAAGTTTAATATTTCTTTAATTTCATTTTATTTCTTCTTTCAAGCTTTGGGAATTTTTTCTTATATATATATATATACTATATATATAATAATAATATATATATAATATAATTATATATATATTATATATTATATAATATATATATAATATTTATTATAATAATAATAATAATATAGTTTAATATATATATAATATACTATATATAATCGGCATATAACTAAGGTAATGTTGTTGAACAACCAAAGGTGAATGTCATCCACAATACATCCACGAGATGAACCTAAACCACTAACACAAATGCATAAAATACATTAGATACAGGAAAATTTGATATATTGTACTCATATTTAGACCCAAAAATAAGTCAGAACAGACAAGAATTCTATTATTACTAGGGTTGCTACTAAATATCTAAAATCATATGAGGAAAGAAGGAAAAGAGATATCCCATCTAATGTGAGTTGTAACTTATGAGATAAATTTTCTTTTGGATGAAGCAATGGCCATGAAGAAAAAAAGAGCGAAAGACAAAGCTGACAAAACAATCTATAATTCTAGTGAAAATGCACAAATAAATGACTATGATGTTCTCGAATGGTGGAAAATATATGAAAATGAATATCCTAAATTAAGGCAACTTGATTAGCGCTATTTATTTGCCGTTCTAGCAATGTTCTAAATGATATATATGATTATACACTATGCTTGCGTGTTTAGTAACGCAAGCATAGTGTATAATCAAAAGCACTGTGGACTTGAGGATGAAAATATAGATGAAATTCTTTTTATAAAATATAACTTGCCTTAATAAATTTCAGATAGTAAACGATTGTTTTAATCGCTATCTCTAAATGGGGTGAAGTCGTGGATAGTAGTGTAGGTAGAATGCATAGTGTGTGTGTGTGTGATATTAGTCTCGCATCCTGGTTGCGAGTACAAATTAGAAAATTAGATCAAAACTAGTCATTTTTCCATCGCTTAGTAACTCTTTTCCATCACTTTTCCATCTTTTCAGTTTAATAATACTGAACCTCTACCGGACCAAAATTGTAGGTATAGAAATGCTTTTTTGTCTTTATATCGTATTGAATATATTCATTGGTTGACGGCGTTTTAGATAACATATTGAAGATAATAGATACGCATCCGCATCTGAACGCATGTAGAAAATTAGGTTCCTCTTAAGTAGATGCCAAATATTTTCCACCAGCAACATCGTATATATGATATATATAGTATATAATATATATATAATAATATATATATATTAATATGTCATATCTATATATATAAAGGTTAAATATATATAATATATATAATATATTATATATTAATAATATATATAAATATATATATTAGTGAGCAGGTAAATCCGCTCCGCAGCCGCATTATTAAGATTATCGCATCCGTGCTTTTGGCCGGCAGATTTGCGCGATGTTAATTGTCGAGATTGATAAAGAATTTATAATAAGAAATAACTTAAGATGAATCTGAAAGGAAATGAAAATGTAAATGAGATTGACGGATCAAACAACGGCTTGAAACTACTACAAGTTAGAAAAGATCTTCAACTCGCTGAAATAAGCTCATATATGGAAGAAGCTCTGGCTCAAGACTTCTGCTATCGTACGTCATTCGTATTACAAAGTAAATCTATAATCGAAAATGACATATATCACCATGCATGTAAGCTAGGAAACAATTTGAAGAAGCTAAAAAAAAATCGTGGCATTCTACAACTCGGTCTCTTAATGATAATAATATCTAACGCAAGGAAGCATTTGAACTATCTTCAAGATAAAATGATGATAGGTAAAAAGAATGAAAGAGTTATTAAACAGAAGCAGAAAAACGCATTGTTCATGTGAAATTAATGAACATTCATACATTCAAATTCTTGGCAATCACCGTTATGAAGAGTTTTTGTAACGTATTAGAAGTTAAATCGTACTTTGTGTTGGTAGTTGGAAACTTTCAAAATCCGACAGATCTATAATTCGCCACCATATAAAAGGAAAAAAACAAATCTACAGAACCAACACTCTCAATTAAATCAATGACAGATTCACTAGAAAAATTTTCTACAGTAGTGTGATAGAAGAAACACGCATGTAACAAGAAGATTATGCAATTTGATAAACTATCACCAAGAAAACGATTAGATCAAAAGAATATCCATCAGTTGGTAGAGAGTAATCAAAATGTTGACTCCAAGCTAGTAAACTGCAAGAAAACTTCAATCCGAACAGTCATTAATTAGCACATTAAAGGCCAAATTATATAAAGAAAGACTAACAGTAAATCATAACAATCACTGGAGAAATTTAAACACCCCAACACTGATGAGGTCACACGCAATAGAAGATGCAGTGCAATAGAGACAACTATCCCTAAGCATCGACATGATAAAAAAAATGACGACTGGTTCAGTTGGGGAGGTTAATCTAAGCCAAAAAAGCAAATGTTACCCAACGCTAAGTAAACTTTAGCAAGAAAACATGGCCGTACCGCAACTAGTGTTACAAGTGAAAGAGAGTATTTAAGCCATGCTGGGGAATCTATATAAAAGAACGACAGACCTCAACAGAAAAGGCAAAAGGCAAAAAACTTAGTCTCTCCCAACCAACTTTCATAATTGAAATGTCAATACTAAAGTACAAAATTAAAATACGCAGCGAATACTTTCTGCAGGTCAGTGCATAGGGAAAGAGGTTGATGGGTCCATTTGAGTTGGGTCCCGCTAACACAATTAACTTAATAGATTGTGGCTAAAAACTCGAATAGATAATAATATATATAATATATATATAATATATATATAATTATATATATAATAATATATATATAATATATCGTTAAGGTTATATATTATTATATATAATATTATATTATATATTAAAACATCGATCCCGCAATCCGCGAGTTAAATCAACATCCGCATCGAGGATGCGAAAAAAAAATGACATCTGCACATACAATATATAATAATAATAATAAATAATTATATAAATATATATATAACATATATATATACTATATATATTATATAATATAATAATATAATAGATATTGGGATGGGATCCCGATAGTAAATTGACCGATAACGATACCGGAAATGTGCAAATCGCTCGAAACGCGAGATATACGGGTTTTAATTAGTTATAATGTGTTAGCTTGAATCAGACAAACATGAATGCGTTATTGTAATGCAAAAAAACATTGCAAACCCCTTTCGTCATCATTGCATTGCGTCAAGCAAGCTAAAAATTGGAATTCAAGAAGCTTGAACCTCCATCTCACAAAATAATGTGACCGGTTTATGAACAAACAGAGCGTAACTATTTAGGTCGCAGACCATGATAATCAACACGAACATCCTAGTCAGTGGAGCTTACTAAAACAATTCGTTCTGAAACTCGTGAGAAAGGACAAAACAGCAAGCTGGGATCAAGAATAATCAGTTATGTAACCGCCAGTAAAGCTCTGAGCAACATATCAAAGAATCGAAGCGATAGCAAGTTTGCTGTTTCAAACATGGAAAGAAACTTGAAAAAAGTCTTAGAGGGTTTTACAAGGAAAGATTTATACTAGAAACAGAAAAAAATGTTCACATTCAGCTTTCTGGATCAAATTTAAAAATTGTTTTGAAAGAGACACGGAGGAAGTAACTCATATAATACGAGGCGAATCTGATGGTTAGAAATAACCATGAAGAAAATAAAAAAGAAAAGATGAAATGAAAATAAAATCTAAGCTTGGTGTAGATTCGAAGTAATAAAAAATACGAGGAATTGGGATGTTATTGAAGACTGGCAAAAGAGCGTCTCATATTCAAGGATAGTAAGAATTATAAGTAGGAGTAGTAGTAGTTAGTGTAGTAGTATAGTTAGTAAGAGTAGTAGTTCGTGATAGTGAGTGGTAGTAGTAGTAGTGAGTAGTATTACTGAAATGGAAATGGAAGAACGCTTCTCTCCTCTTCTTCTGAGAAGGAACTTGACCTGAAAACGGCATCAGTAGATCAAATCAGTAATGCAAGTGATCAAAAGTCAGTCTGGAAGTAGTTCACATTTAAAAGTAAGTTCAAAAAAAACAAAATGAAGGAAATAGAAAGATGAAATAGAAAAGTATGCTGACTCTATTTATTTCACGATATTAAGTCAACCCCTGGAAGGTGAGAACTATAAAATATTTCCAAACTTATAACAGCGTTAGCAAAATACTAAGGCGCCTCCGTACATAACTCTGAACGTTTATTCAAT
>JABUQX010121218.1:0-2500 GCA_015478945.1 Trachelipus rathkii
CCTATATATATATATATATATATATATATATATATATATATATACAGTGTTGGGCCCGCAACCCAAAAATAATTGCGGCGCAATCGCAATCGCAATTCGTAAGAAATAAATGCGATCGCAACCGCAAACGCAATTGCGGTAGACCGCGAATTGCGGTCGCAACCGCAATTCGCAACCGCAACTATTGTACGTTAAATATACTAAAACAAGAGAAATTAATACTTCCGCAGCAAATATATTTATTAATGATTTAGGAACATGCTTTTTTATTTCAATAATTTATATTAAAATTATGTAAAATATTTTCCTTTGAGAATGCAAGCATTTCAAAATGCTTGTCGGAGAGAAGAGCACGCTTTGGTCTTAGAATTTCTTTTCCTAGCGAAAAGAGTCTCTCCACTGCCACACTCGATGGAATTGGCGTATTATATTTTATGAAACATGAAACAAACGTACCAGATGGAAACATGGCTGGTTGAATAACTGGACTTGTAAACCGGTTCGATACTGGTTGTTGTAGCCATTCTTTTACCTCATTTAACTCGTCTTTCTTTCTAGAGGCACATCTTTCACTCTTTAACAGTGAGAGAAAGAAGTCATCCTCTACTTCATTTGTTTCTCCTTCTACACTGCCACTTTCGGAGGATGAAAAATCACAAAATTGTTTTATTTCATTTGCCATCTTTTTGGTAATGTGCTCAATTTTTTCGGTATTATTGAGCCACTTTAGCTTAAAATGGGGATGAAAAGCAGTTGCCAAGAGGTACTCATCATCTTCCAGCATTTTACTAAATCTATTTCTGATTGCATTTTCTACGACAGTAGCAAGAGGGCCACAGACATACAGTTTTTTTGCCTTAACATCATTAAGTAGATTAAGGCAAACTGTTATAGTTGGCAGCAAAATTCCCATGTATGCTTTATCCTCTCCTTGCAACACATCCAATGCTCTCGCGATCGGATTCATTACCATTTCATATTCTTTAAGGTATGTAACTTCTGTAGGAGCAAAGCTTGGGATGCCTAAATTACTGCATACTTTCCTCAGAGCGCTGTCCTTAGTACCAATAATCTTGTTGAGGCGGCACACAGCATCGTATAAAGAGTTCCATCTTGTATCTCCTGGAATTTTAAATAATCCATCTAATTCGCCCTTGATGACATCTGATGCTTGGGGGCTTCTGGCCTGTTTGTTCCACAAAGCTTGGGATTTACTGAAAGCCGATCTCGAGATTTTTTTGTAATCCTTATTACTGTCGTGATCCATAACTTTAACAGCGTCTGTGGTTGCGACAAGGTTTAAAGTATGTGCAGCACAACGAACATGCTTTGGCAAGGCATAGTAGTCGCAGTCTCCCAACTCTGAAGATTGCAAACCTGAAATAAAAACAAGGGTCAAGGACTATAACACTTTGTGATCGACTTCCTACAGTTTCACTTCTAGCATTAGCAGAGCTACTAACAGTAGCGATTTCTACTGAAATATCACCTTCACTTGAAGAAATAGTAGGTATGGGACCGGAAATATTTTTACTTGACGTTTTCGTCAAGAAACGATCCATTTTATCGAGAGTGAAAAGTCTTTACGATCGGAAAAAAACACAACCGATTTCAGCAATAGTTGAATTTAGATTAATAACGCTGCGCATACAAAATGAAACGAGACCGGGTACATACTGTAAAAACATGTCTAAACTTGTTACGAGTTTGAAACAATTTCAAACCAGAATAGAATTAAATGTTTTATTTTTCTATATTTTTAAAGTTGCGGTTGCGATTGCGGTGTAATTTTGCTTAAAATAATTGCTTCGCAAGCATGTTCGCAACTGCATTCAAAATAAATGCGGCGCCACTCTCAACCACAACCGAAAATTAATTGGCGACGCAATTGGCCGCAAACAAGTTGCGTCGCAAGTGCCCAAACACTATATATATATATATATATAATAATATAGATATATATATATATATATATATATAATTTTACTCTATCTATAAATCTATATCTCATAGTTGATATTAAATATATATTATATATATTAATATATATATATATAATATATATATATATATATATATATATATATATATAATATATATATATATATATATATATATATATTATAATATATATATATATATATAATATGTATATATATAATAATAATAATAATAAGAACCCTCAATTCACTACATTACTCCCCCCTCTTCATACTTTTAAATCTAGCAAGAAAAACAAAAAACAAAATAAACTGCTAAATATAGCATGTTTTAGGCTTTTTTCAGCTAGATTTAGCTCTTTTTCAAGAAAAAATTCTTAGTGAAAATCACTTTTAATTCAATTAAAACAAATAGAAAAAAATTAATGAAAACGCATTTAAAACAAAGCTACCGGCGGAAAGATATAAAGGCAAAGTCGTTTTATACTTACTTCCATGATTATAAACATTATCGGAAAATCCTTTTCCCTGATAGAGTTGGGGAGTTGTATTGAGAGAAT
>JABUQX010121218.1:7500-17500 GCA_015478945.1 Trachelipus rathkii
GCAGTAGAAGGAAATTTTTCCTTACTGTGTTTGGTCGGAGATTTTCCCCTAGTCATAACTAACCACCAGAGGCGCAGCCATGAGCCCCACCGCCAAAGGCAGCCAACCCGCACCCGCTGGTGCGTCCCGCCGCGCCCCCGCCCCGCCGCGTGCGCCCAGGCGCAATATTTCACGTTCCCCCCCGCGTTGCCCCGCAGGCGCAATATTTCCGCGTCCCGCCCACCGAGGCAGGTAAGAAGGAAAATGTTTACCTTCTGTGAGTGACGGAGTAATCTTATCTCCTATATGACCTCGTAATGTGGATTGTCGAGAATTATTTTATCGCTTTTTTGGTTTTACGTATGTAAAAAACATGGTTTTTCATATCCTGAACCTGGAGTTCGTTTATTTAAACTCTTAACATACATGTAAATATATGTATTTAAGAAAGTAAAAGATAAGGATAATAAAACTGACTATATAATTTAGAAATTTAATAATCATTATCTTACAGTAATTTATATAGATAATATATATATATATTAGATATATAATAGATTATAATATATATATATAAAAGTATAAATATAATATATATATATATATATATATAATATATGATATATAAGGCTAAAATTAAATATAACAGAGTGTTAAATATTACTTACAATGATCTTTTTTTATATATAAGGTTCACATTAAATATAATACAAGAATATTATTATATATAACACTTCCACATACATTTTACACATAATGTTTATGATTATTTTATATTAAAATTCTCTAATTCTTTGCAAATATGCCAATCATTTATATCATTATCGATGATATAGTTTCGTGTCTCATTAATACATTCAGTTAACACATACGTAAAAAGTTCCCGCTCAGAAATCATAGTATATTTACATTCTGGGTCACGCCATACATACCTTTCTTGCCATGTGTTCTAAGTAGATAAATGAATTTCTGTACGTCTATAAAACTTAGGAAGCGATCGATGAGTGATGTGCGTAGGATCATCGATCAAGGTTTTCTTAAATGCGTAGTATCTTTATAAATGTAATGAATACGGTCACGAATTAAGATAACACAAAGTCTTCTTTCACTGTATTAACCATCGCTTTACGTTACCTCTAACATATATTGCATCTGCGCTAGGCCTGAAATGTAGAATCCAAATGATGTAGGTTCAAATACTGCTGTTTCATTATTCTCTCCCATAATCTAACTTCCAAACTTATTATGTTTTGATGTTTATAAAATGCTAGAGTAAGTTGCTTGTCGCTGGTTTCTTCACACAGGCTAATAACTGTTTCGGTCCAGTTTAAAGCTGAGCTTGGTTTAAAGTATTCTGTAAGCCACTCTTCAGTGTGATTACATATACAAAGTAATTCATCTGGATTCACGAAAATACGCTTGGTATTATAACAGGGTGATTGGGTAGCACACTTGAAAAATTCAAATCCATCGGTTTCTTTTATATAAGAATGAAACCTACTTCCGGAATCTGATTTCCCACTGGATAACGTCTTGGATTGAGGTTATACTTGTTAAGGGATTCATATATACACTTAGGAAATAGAACATTTATTACAAACCAGAGGAGCCTTGCTTGCACCCGCTTAACAGTAAAACGAGTATGATTTTTTAAAATGAGTTTGGCGTCTAAAACAACGCATCCTCAAATTATATTTTCATGCAATCACAGGTAAGGTTCAGGATATGAAAAAAATATGTTTTTACATACGTAAAACAAAAAAAGCGATAAAATAATTCTCGACCAATCAGATACGAGGTCATATAGAGATAAGGATTACTCCGTCCACTCACAAGAAAAGTAAACATTTCCTTCTTACCTGCTCGGTGGGCCGGAACGCGAAATATTGCGCCTGCGGGCGCACGCGGCGGCCGGGAACGCGGAAATATTGCGCCTCCGGGCGCACGCGGCGGGCGGGGACGCGGCGGGACGCACCAGAGGTGCGGGTTGGCTGCCTTTGGGCGGTGGGGCTCATGCGGAAGCCCTGGTGGTAGCTTATGGAGCCTAGGGAAAACTGACTCCGACCAAACACAAGTAAAGGAAAAGCATTTCCTTCTACCTGCTGGAACAGGATCTACCGATCCAGCATGTTTTCAGTTTGAAATATATTATTAAAAATAATAAAACAATGATTCTTGTCTATACTGGAATTACCTTTGACCTGGTATTAGGCTTAAATAAGTGCAATAACTACGTTATTCCTAAATTTAGGCCTAAATTGAGGCCTAACGTAGTTATGCACCACATTTACAGAAAAAGGTAGTTTTGAAAAATATATTTGACTGGAATTAGTGCTTAATCGCCCCGGAACAAAAAGGATAGCTACAACACATGTACAGAAAGGTCCAGTTTGTATCTGTAAGGAGTCGGTTGTTGTGTGTCTCTTGGATTGGTCTAATACATATATTAATAATAATAAGAATAAAGGAAAACCCGAATTATTGTAAAAAACTTGAAATATTTTTAGTTAACTTCGAGTGAATAATATAAATTAAGTGAAATAATGCTTATTTTAAATAAAACTTAGAATTGTTAATAAATACATTATGTTGCAGAAAGAACTTAGTTGTTATTATACTTATACATAGCTAAGGATGATGTAAAGCGTAAGTGCAATAGAACAAAATGCATAGCTTGTGTGAGGTGCTAGCTGACCTTACTGATTTTACTATTATGCTTTAAGCATTACGTAAAATATATGTTTTTAATAAATTTCATAAAATTTTAGTAAAATGATTTTAAACTTGATAGTATAAAAAATTATAACAAAAAGAGAAACAGTAATAAAATCTTGTTCAAAGAATGATTGATTATTATAGAAGTTTAAGAAACTTTGAAATAATTTTAGTATATTTGAATGAGTAATTTAAATGTACGTGCTTAATTAAAAACAAAAATGTTTTAATAATTATCGTGAGTGTGAAAGTAAATCTGCGTGTTGAAGTAATCGTGTGTGAGTGTAATAAATCTGTGGTGGGTTGTGTGTGTGTGGTGTGGTGGGGTGTAAGTTAATGTAAATGTAAGTAAAATCTGTTGTGAGGTAAGTTAAATCTGTGAGTGTAAGTAAATCTGCGTTGTAAGTAAATCTGTGTGTGAGTGAAGTAATTCTGTGTATGTGTGTGTGTGTGGTGTGTGGTGTGTGGCCCATGTGTATAAGTGTAAATGTAAGTGTCTATGGTAAATGTAAGTGTCATAGTGAATTGTGGTAAAGTGTCATAGTGAATGGGTGTAAAAGGGTCATAGTGAATGGTGTCAAATAATAAATAACAATAGGCATAAAAGAAAATAACACTAAGTATAATAATAAAAATAAAATAAGAAAATAATAGAAATAAAAAAAGTAATAATTAAAAATAAATAAAAATAATTAAAAATAATAAAAGTATTAAAACAAAATAAAAACATAATTATAATATGAGAGTTAAAACAGTAAAACATGAGTTAAAGCAGTAGAACAGTAAAGTTAAAGAAGTAAAGCAGAAAGTTAAAGCAGTAAGCAGAAAGTTAAAGCAGGTAAAGCAGAAAGTTAAAAGCAGTTAAAGCAGAAAACAAAAGCATACTAACCCTCTTGTTGCTATGTAACACCTTTATTACTGATTGACGCTTAGGTATGTATAATGTTAATAAAATATGTGAGTTAAATCAGTAAAAACATATAAGTTAAAGCAGTAAAACATGAGTTAAGCAGTAAAACATGAGTGTAAAGCAGTAACAGTAAACAAAAGCATACTAATCCCCCTAGGTTTTAGGTTAACACCTCTATTGATTTACTGATATTACTGCTTTAAGGTCTGTAAAGTTTATAAAGTATATGTTTTAATAAAATTTCGTTACAATTGTAGTAAAAAAAATGTTATATATCAGCACTCTGTTTTTTTTCTTCTTACATGCAATTTTTAAAATTTATTAAATTAAAATTACTAAGTAAAATATAAAAGATGTCTGCAATGAGTTACAGTTTGTGGTTCGCGAAAATTTTTAATAACAAATGTTTAAGTGCCTAAAATTAGGATGGGCTAAAACTGACCCATGGAAGACCAAAGGGTTGGTCGTGATTTTATACGTGGGTATAAGTGTAAATGTAAGTGTAAGTGTCAATGGTGAGTGTAGTGTCATAGTGAATGGTGTATAAGGTAAGTGGTGTGTGTTATGTGTGTGTGTGTGTGTTGTGACCGGTGTGATAGTAAGTGTAAATGGTAGTGATATGGGTAAATCAAGTGTCATATGAATGTGTGTATAAGTGCATAGTTTAAGGTGTGTATAATTGGCAGTAATGAAAAGGTCATAGTGAATGTGTGTGTGGTGTGTGTTGTAAAGATAGTGTGTGGGTGGTATAAGTATAAGTGTGTGTGTTGTGCGTGTGTGGGTGTGTGTGTGTGTGGTGTGTGTGTGTCCACGATGGAAATAAGTTAGGAAGATCCATACAGTCAGTACCTACATGACCTCATGTTTGCACAGATACCTACCAAAGGCTAGGCATCAGTTACCTGGAGTGAGCTCAAGCGGGTGGAGGCTAGGTGCAGGTGTAGGATAGGTGTAGGCAGGTGTAGGTGTACGCTAGGTTAGGTTAGGTTAGGTTAGTTAGGTTAGGTAGGTTAGTTAGGTTAGGTTAGGTTTAGGTTAGGTGAGGTTATGTTGTTAGGTCAGGTTAGGTGCAGGTTTAGGCAGGGTGTAGGCTGGGTGTGGTATCCGGCAAGGTCAAGGCCGAAAATATCATGTCAAACAAGGTTAAGACATTATAAGATATATATGATATATATATATATAAGTATATAATATAATAAATATAATATATATAATATAATATATAGATATATATAATATTATACTCCTCCTCCTCTCTCTCTCTCTCGCTCTCTCTCTCTCTCTTCTCTCCTCTCTCTCTCTCTCTCTCTCTCTCTCTCTCGCTCTCTCTCTCTCTCTCTCTCTCGCTCTCTCTCTCTCTCTCTCTCTTGCGCATGTTTGGATCGTAAAAAGCCACGTGTTAGTTCGCTGGACGAAACCTATTACCAAAAATAAAAATAAAAATAATTACGTTACGCAAATAGTTAAAATAATTAAAAATAATAAAAATAATTAAAATAATTCAAATAAAAATGAATAAAAATAAAATAAAATGAATAAAATTTTCGAAGTCAAAGAGAATAAACAATAATAGCACGGACGTCTGCCACGTGATTTTTCGGTTCGAGTTTCACTTTGTGATTCTCAGGATGAGAGATGTTATAACAGAAAATAAAATAAAAATAATAAAAACGCAAATAATTAATAATTCAAAAATAAAATAAGTAAAAGTCAAATAAATGATTCAATAAAAAATTTTTCAGTGTCTCAAAGCGTCTAAAAGTGAAATGCTTGCGAAATGTGTCCGCAAACGAAAACGTCTCTCTGCTCCCCCCTCTCTCTCTCTCTCTTCTCTCTCTCTCTCTCTCTCTCTTCCTCTCGTCTCTCTCTCTCTCTCCTCTCTCTCTCTCATATATATATATTATATATATATATATATAAATATATATATATATAAGATATATAATTATATATTATATATAATATATATATATAATATATATAAATTATATTAATATATATTATGATTATTATTATAATTATAATTATATTATTATTATATTATTATATTAATATTATTATATTATTATATTATTATTATTATATTATTATATTATTATTATAACTTATATAATAATTATGGAAGCGCGGACTTGCTTTTATAAACTTGAAAATTAAATTATGTATTCTCTCAATTCGTACCGGTGGACGGGTGGTTAAAAGGTCAGGGGTTTGCCTCGGTGGTGAGGTCGAGTTCTATTTTGATTTATGACCGATGGGGAACTCGAACATATAAAGACGTTAAGGCTTGAGGTGGTAAGGAAGTTTAAGCACAGAAGGGATGGTGAAAATTCGTGAGTAGCGACCACGTGGGTGGGCGTGTGTGTGTGTGTGTGTGTGTGTGTGTGGGCTGTGTGTGTGTGTGTGTGCAGATGGGTGGCGGGACTGGCGGGCTGGCGGGTCGCACCTGCGGGGGACCAGGATCAAGGTTAAGACATCAAAAAAGGGCTAAGCCCTTAAAGACACATCAAAAATTACCGTGGGCAAAAAATGACCCATGGCCTAAAATAATTAGGGTGGGGTACGTACAACGGTTGCTAACGCAACCGTTTAGCGCGCCCTTTCTTCGAAAGGGCGCTAAAAATTAGGGGTGCCAGAAAATTAGGGTTGCCAAAAAATACCGTGGGCCAAAAATGACCCATGGAAGATCAAAGGGTGGCCGAAAAAAGGTCAGGGCCAAAAAAGGTCAAGGTCAGGTAAAAATTTGGGTTCAAAAAGGTCAAGGTCAGTCAAGGTCAATGTCAAAAAAGATCAAGGTCAGTCAAGGTCAGGTAGGTGGTCAAGGTCATTTGCCTCCGAAATGGCCCCCCTACTACTAACACACTCCAATTCACACACACAACGGCTTACTGTAGAATAACTTTTATTATAAAGCACAACTGCAATTTATAAAGGCACGATACACACTATTAATTAAACATGCAAATTAGAATTACACATAAATGCAATTAATTAATAAAAAGTTAAAAGAGATTAATGGTTTTCGCGCTTTATGGTAATAAGAAGAGAGTGGAACAAATACACAATGACCAAAATAAAGTGCACTGATTTTGAGAAGCCAAGATCAACGTAATCGAGGTCGGCATGCAACAAGCTATGGCTGTTGTAATTCTTGTAGCAATAACGGTGTAACTTCATTCTCATTTGAGGATGAAGAGATGGAACTTATAACGAAACAGACCTTGTTGCATTACAAGAACCTTTCATCGACTATGAGAACCAGAGAAATTTCTTGCTATAAGGGCAGAGGAAATACCTTCCATTACCGAATCGATGAGAAAGGTGCAGTTTTATAACAGATTCAATTGCCACCAACTAATACCTCTCTCCCTCCATTCTGAAACAAGGGGCTTGAAGCTATAGTGCATCGAAACAATAAATGAATAATAATAATAATAATAATAATAATAATAATAATAATAATAATAATAATAATAATAATAATAATAATAATAATAATAATAATAATAATAATAATAATAATATATAATAAGAAAAATAATAATAAGAATAATAGTAATAATAAAAATTAATAATAATAATAATTAATAAATAAAAGAATAATAATAATAAAAATTAATAATAATAATTAATATAATAATAATAATAATAATAAGTAATTAATAATAATATAATAATATAAATAATATAAGAAATAATAATAATAATAATAAATAATTAATAATAATACAGTGGTCAAGATTCAAGATCGTCGACAAATATTGCTATTTACATCATTTCCAACTAAAATGAAAAATATTAAAATACACCAAAAAAAACACCATCGATAAAATTAGCTAGGTTAGTTAGTTATATAAAACTAAATCAGTTATAAATAAATTTCAAATAAATGCAAACACGTTCGAACACTTTGTTTATTAATTAAATTGATCTAGAGCAGAAAATATTGTTATTATTGTAAAAGACATCCACCAATGAACACTTAATCGCGGTTATATTAGGCATAGGATCGTGAATCCACGAAGAATTAATTAATGTCATTAAGATTCTTTGCTATCTTGCATCTAGAAGTTTAAGTTGAATAAAATATCTTATCGCCAACGTAAGCCGTGCAGCTAACAATATAAGAAATGATAGTCAGATGCGAGCATAATCCCATTACAATACACATCCTAAATTCGGCATTGAATACGGTTAGAACCTCTGCATTGATTGGCAAACCCTGGTTCGATCCTTATAGGTACTTTCAGTGGCGTATTAGATAACTTTTCGTAATAATTATTATTATTATTATTATTATTTTTATTATTATTATTATTATTATTATTATTATTATTATTATTATTATTATTATTATTATTATTATTATTATTAGTAGTAGTAGTAGTAGTAGAAGTAGTAGTAGTATGTAGTAGTAGTAGTAGTAGTAGGAGTAGTAGTAGTAGTAGTAGTAGTAGTAGTAGATAGTAGTGTAGTAGTAGTAGTAGTAGTATAGTAAGCGTCATAAATTAAAATTAGCAAGAATATTCACCTCAATAAAGGATAAATAGAAAGCCAAAAAGGAATGCAGACGAACGTCTTTATTTTGATAAGAGGCGAATTTTAAGGTACGATATAGGACGCTTGGAATCGTAAAGAGAATTTATGACTTTAATAATGAAGCTGTCAACGTGTCAACAATGTTTATATTTAAGATATACGGCCTTGCATTTCCCTACTTAATTAATATAATAAAAAAAGCAAAAATATTTACCTTATATATATATATATATAAATAATATAATATATATATATATATTATATAATATATAATATATATTATATATATATATATAATATCAATAGAAATATTTAAAAAAATATATTTTATTATAAATAAATAAAATTCTTTTCTAAAAATATACTTAAAAATGTCTTGTTTATATATATATATAATATAATATATAATAATATATATATATATATATATATATATATAATATATATATATATTAAAATATAAATAATAAGAATATATAATAATATATAATATAGATATAGATATTATATATATATATAATTATATATATATATATATATATGTATAATATATTATATATATATATATATATATATAATATATATAACTATGTATATATATATATATATTATAATATATATATATATATATATATATATATATTATATATATAATATATTATATATATATATATATATATATATAATATATATCTATATATAATATATATATAATATTAGATATATACGATATATATATAAATATATATATAGATATATATAAGATATAATATATAAATATAATAATAGATATATATATATATATATATATATACGATATATAAATATAATATATATATATATAATAATATATTATATAATATATAAGATATATATATATATATATATTATAATATATTATATATATATTAATATAATGGCAGTTTCGATTGTCCGTCATATGTATCTTAAAAACTATTAATGTACAGTAAAACGGAATACATTCGGATGCTTGCGTCCAATTACTTTAGGCCTGAAATGTAAAAAAAAAAAAGTAAAAAAAAAATAAATATAATATATATCCAAAAAACTACAATAGCTACAGCAAAAAGGAATACATTTTTGAATCCTGGTAAAATTTAAAATAAAAAGTAAACAAAATAAAAAAAAAAAAAATTATTGTTAATAATTATAATATGATTAGAAGGCCTATTTAGAGACCTTTATTGGTTAAAATAAATAGACTTTCTACTAATTTTGCGTTTTTTTTTTTACTAAAGAATACCCAAGGGTATACCGCACGATGGCAGGAGTCGGGGTCTCTCGCCTTCCGGGGAACTACGGGTTAGGACTAATTCTCCCCCCTCCGGGAGGGTCTCCGGAACCCCCGCTCTTTGTATTTGGGTGTCGTTCCTCCGCGCCTCCCCTACGGGGTATGGAAAACTCCCCCCTATTGTTCCCCGTCGGCCTCGAGCCCCGCTACATTGCCGTAATACCTTACAAAAATATATAAAATACTATGTCCCCCGCCGGCTGCGAGCTCCCCCCTAAAAAAAATAGCCAATTTTTGTTTATTTATTTTTTTTAACATTTCCTATGTAATTTTACCAGGATTCAAAAAATGTATTCCTTACTGTAGCTATTATATATAGAATATATATAAAATATATATATATAATATAGATATATTATAATATATGATTTTTTTTTTTTTTTTTTGTTTTTTGTTTTTTTTTTTTTACATTCCAGGACTAAAATTGGACCAGCATCCAGCAATGTATTCCGTTGTACTAGCATTAATAGTTTTTAAAATACATATGACGGACAATCGAAATGCCTGCCTATGATATATATATATAATATATAATAATATATATA
>JABUQX010121218.1:22500-35000 GCA_015478945.1 Trachelipus rathkii
GTCATCTTTCCTTTCTCTCCAACGTTTGGTCCTTCGTAAGTCAGTATTTCGGTAAAACTTTTGATTTATTTACATATATTGAAGTTTTTGATAGAGGCTGACACAAAGCTTTGATTTCTAAGCTTCCTTTTGTTTTAGTATATCCGCGTCTCTCTCTCTCTCTCTCTCTCTCTCTCTCTCTCTCTCTCTCTCTCTCTCTCTCTCTCTCTCTCTCTCTCTCTCTCTCTCTCTCTGATTTCCTTCCAGGCCTTTCTATATTAGTTGTTATAGACAGCCACAGTTAATCATCCTTTAAATCTATCAATGTTCAGTATGTGTTTGTCAAGGTTTTATTCTAGTCCCAACTTTTTTTTCTCTTCATATTTTTACCAATAATCTTCTATATGTCACTTCGTCCTCTATTCATTCTTATACCATCATAAATCCTTTCAATTTGGAAGATAGCCCATTCAACGGAAAATATTTAATACTAGAAGAATGGCCCTGAAGTACCTGACATTTAATTTTCTCATATCTCTAATTGGGGTAAAGAAAATACGGTTTCATTTGATGCTTCAAAAAACCCAGTTCCTTTATCTTTCTCTTCGACATAACTTTCCACATTTTTTTTACAGATAAACAAAACCGCTCACGGGCAGAGCCTTAATTTAGGAGGGGGTGTACTCATTTAACGTCCGAGCAGGACGAAGCCAAGCCCAAGGAGAGATTAGCTCACATTCTTCAACCCGACCAGTTGCGAACCTGGGGCCCTCTCTTTGTTTGGCGAGTGCTCTACCACTGAGCTACCGGGTGCTTTTATATAAATAAATATAAAATATATAAAAAGAAAAAATATATATATACATACATACACACATATACACATATACATATATATATATATATATATATATATATATATATATATATATATATATATATATATATATATATATATATATATATATATATATATATATATATATATATATATATATATATATACATACACATACATACAAATACATACATACTTCATACAAATACAGATATATATATATAACACTAACATCAGTAACAATATTACCATTACTAACACTATTATTATCGATAACAATACTGGCACTAATTATTAAAACTCACTATTTTCATTAACACTAGTTTTATCACTAATAATTTTTATTATTATTATTATTATTATTATTATTATTATTATTATTATTATTATTATTATTATTATTATTATTATTATTATTATTACCACTTTACCATTAACACTAGTTTTATCACTAATTATATTATTATTACTATTAGTAGATTGTAGAGTGAATCCCAATCTCTAGCAACAACCATGTATTGAGCAGCTCTCTTGTTGAGTCATGAAAATGAAGAAGATTCGGAGAGGTATCATGACCACACAGTTTACAACCGAAGAAATCATAAAGTTATTTTAATTCTTAAAGTTGAAATATGATTTTCATTTAATCAAATATTTTTTTGGAAAGCAAAATTTAGTTTTTAAAAACATCAAAATTTCAATATTCTTCTTTCAAAGTCTTCTCCAATGTTACTCCATCCACATCCCAATAGCTTGTCAAAACCTCATGATAAGTGACACGATCTTACAGCCCCTTCTGATTTCTTTCTTCACTTGTCCCTTTCTTTTCTGATTTTCTTCTCTTTCTTCTACCTCTGCTTTTAAAATACGCAACTCAAACTTTCTTCCGTTCTAAGGTTTCTGGTATTTCATTTTCTCGAGATATTTCTTGGACGAATCACGTTGCTTCTCATACTAAGTAAGCTTCTAAAAGGTTAGGTGTTTTGAATCGCATTCATAACTTGTCATCACCCCATTTGCTTATTTTCTATAGTATGAGCGTAGTTCGCTCTTTCACAGAGTTTACATCGCATATCTGAGGCCTTTCCACAAATGAGTGCTCTCCTTCATATGGTCTAGGTTTTTTTCGGCTTATCAACT
The DNA here is from genome assembly GCA_015478945.1 of Trachelipus rathkii. Lineage (NCBI taxonomy): Eukaryota > Metazoa > Arthropoda > Malacostraca > Isopoda > Trachelipodidae > Trachelipus > Trachelipus rathkii. The sequence goes on from JABUQX010121218.1 coordinate 24,458, forward strand.
CTTCTGCTCTCATATATATATATATATATATATATATTATATTATTATATATATATACTATATATATAATATTAATATATATATATATATATATATATATATATATATATTATATATTTAAATTATTAATATATATAATAATATAATATATATAGTAAATAAAATATATATATATATATATATATATACTATATATATATATATATATATATATATATATGTAAATAATGAAAGAACATTTAATGGGAAGGTAAAGAATTTACTGCCTTCTCCGAGATTGAACCACCGCAATATACACGGTGCTTTACGACTAGGGAGCTCGGTTGCTTTATAACTGTTCTTGAATCAACTTTTTTGTGCAGGAATTGCTCAGTCGTAAAGCCCGGGGGTATTGTCCTCATTCGAACTGCGTGGTTCAGTCAAGAAAGATGGTAAAGTCTTTAACACCCATTCCATATATTTTCTTTATTTACATTCTTATAATAATCGATTAATATGCAATATTTAACATTCTATAGTAGTATATATATATATATATATATTTTATATAATATATATATATATATATATATATATATTATTATATATATATATATATATTATATTGATATATGATATATATATATATATATATATAACTATATATTTTTTTATCACTAGATTCAGACCATAGAATGGTTATTGGTAAACTGATGTTGGGAAAAAGAAGAAAAACCAAGGAAAGATAACAAAAGAGAATGACTGTTTGGAGAAAGCTGAGGGTGGATCGGTGTGGTAGAGCTGTTTTTAATGAAAAACCTCACACTAAGAATTCGGTAGGACATGAAGACATGAAACGCGGAGGAGATTTGGAAACCTTTAAAACAAGTGGTAGATGAATTGCAGCGAAGATACTAGGAAAAAAAAGTCCCAGGGGAGGAGAAAGGAGCACGGCATGGTGATTTATCCTTCGTTGGGGAACGCAGTGGAAAGCCTCAGACAAATACAAAGAAGAATATAGGGTATGGACGAAGAAAATAACGGAAGAACAAATTTAAATATGTTGATTATAAACAAGAGAAACCATGCAGAGGATGTGAAAAGAAGAAGTATGACATTACCTGGAGAAGAATAGGAAGAGAACTGGAAGAGGGATACGTAAGGGCACGGGAAAACTTAATGAAGACCAAGAAGCAGTGAGAGAGAAATTACAAACATGAGAATTCGACCGGTTTCCTGAAGTAAGGATGAGACTCTTCTAAGGAAGAGGAGGTGACCGAAAGGATGGAACGAGTATTTCGTAGAAATTAGTGAACGTAGAGGAAATGGAGGAGGAAATGGACGCAATCCCGTGAGAATAAGAAAAAAACATGAGAGAAGTGAGAATGAAGGAGACTGGAGGAAGTCAAAGAGCAGAGTAAGGATACTTAAAAAATGGGAAAAGTGGATACGAGGGACCTGAATAATGAACTCAAACAGGATGAGGGAAAACTAAAGGTTGACAAGATGTTAAACCAAGAATGGAAAAGAAAAAAAAATACCAACAGAATGGAGGAAAGCAGTAATCTGTCCGATAGTATAAAAAGGGAGATAAAAGAATTGCCAAATTATAGAGAATAGTTATTGTGGTGGTGAGTAAAATATTATGAAGGATCTTGCGGAAAAAAAGATTGAGGATTGGAGGTCGAGGACAATATTGAAGGGCAGCACGGTCTTCAACCAGGGAAAAAGTATCCACTACCTAATATTTTATTATGAAGATGCGTAACGGAGAAAATCATAGAGTGGAATGAGAAGGCTTATGCTGCATTCATAGACTTGGAAAAGGCATTCGATAGAATAAATAGGGGAAATCTACCAAGGATTTAGAAGGTCCGATGTATGCCAACCAGAAAGTTTGATAGCAGCCATTAAAAGTATGTATGAAAATTCAAGAAAAACGGTTAGAGAAACAGGAAGAGAGAAGTGGTTTAAAGTGAAAACGGGGGTTAGACAGGGAAGCGCCCTGTCACTTTTGCTCTTTGCACTTTACCTGACCTGGACAGCTGCCTTAAAAAGATATGAGAAGATATTGCAGCTATCGGCTGTGATGATGCGGTAGTGAACACATCAGGAGTTCAAGACCTGCAAGAAGCTGTGAATAGGTGGAATGAGGTACTGAAGTCAATGGTTATGAGAATAAACTGAGAGGAAGCGGAAATATTGTGATTGTCAAGGAGAAGGTTAAGACGATAGAGTGAACATAGAAGAATAAGGCTTAAGCAAGTGAATAGCTTTTAGTATTTGCGTGGTATTTGAAGATCAAGGAAGACAAGATGACGAGTTGAAAGTGACAATTGGGAGATTTTCACAGTATGTGGGAATTATACCCGTTGCTAAAGGAGAAAGGAATACCATCAGAGGTTAAAATTTATATAATAAAACAATCTATTAAAAAAAAATTTTTGTATGGATCTGAATGCTGAACAATTAATACGATACAAAAATCAGAATAGAAGCTGCGGAAATGAGGGTATTAGACTCATTAGAGGAGTTATCGTCGAGAGACAGAATGAGAGCGAGACTGGTGAGGAGAGAACTTTTGAGTGAACTTTTTGCGATGCGTGGAGAGAACCAGTTAAGATGTTTGGACATGTGAAAAGAATTGAGGAAGGGAGAGAGATTGAGAGAGATTGAGGATTGGAGACCAGAAGGTAGGAGATCAGCAGAAGACCGAGGAAGAGATGATGGATTCGGTGCGGAGGCTGCTGCAGTAGAGGGCAAGACGGTAGAGGAAGTAGAGGAGGAACTAACATTTGAAGATAGAAATCTTTGGAGAAAATTCTGGAGGAGTAGCACCTGACAGTCCCGCGAATATTTTCAGATGGTAATATATATTTATATTTATTATTTATTTATATATAATAATATATATAATTATATATATATATAATATATATTTTATATATAATATATATATAAATATATCATATATTATATATATACTATTATATATATATATAATAATATATATATATATATTATATAATTATAATTTATATTATATAATATTACTGTATATTAAAACCCCAGGAAGGTCCTGCTCTTGTAGAAAACCACGACCAGTCAGTGGAATCAGCATGCGTCTCCACTCGGATCTTTCTTCCCAAAGTCTTCTCTCTTGTATTTCCTCACAGTAGGCAGATCACATCTCACAACAAATGCTCGCACCGACTACCTAAAAACTTTCCTTGGTCTTCCTCCTGAGTCTTCTTTCCATCCGGAATCCCACTACGCCATTATTTCTTCGCCAACACACACACCACAACACACACACACAACACACACACACACACAACACATATATATAATATATAATTTATATATATAATAATAATATAAATCTATATTAATAATATATATATATAATTATATATTATATAAATAATATATATATATATATTATAATATATATTATATATCATATATATATATATATATATATATATATATATAGTATATTATATATAATATTATATATATATAATTATATTATATATATATATATATATATAAGTATATATATTAATATATATATAAATAATATATAAATATATATATATCTATATATCTATATTATAATATATATAATATATTTATATATATAATATATATAATATATATATATTATATATTATATATATAAGTATATATATTATATTATATATATCAATTTACATGATACCACCACTCACGCGCAGGGCCCTTTTCAAAAGAGGGGCAAAAAAAAAAATTACAAAAAAAGAAAAACAAAATATTAAAATAAATGGAAAGAAGGCCCACCCTGTCCTATGCCTAACGCAATTCCTCAGGTGGGCACAGGCGCGGAGCCTTAAATAGAGAAAAATGAATAATGGAGGGAAAATTAGAGGAAGCAAGGAGTTTTCCACAAAACAATGGTTGGCTGTAAAGAAGGAGTACCACAACGAGTGATCCTTGAGTCTCCATATTCACAAATTTTATGTGAGAACAAGGCCCTCTTGTGTTACGAGGGCGGACGCAGTGGTGGAGGAATCGAGAGATCAATTCTCTAACTATTTTGCCGTGTAATACCTAAAAAAATAGGGCACCAACGTCACGCCGCAGAGAAAGAAAGAGGGTCAAGGGAGTCAGAAAGTATGGAGCATTTTAAAAGCCTCTTAGCCTTAGCTTCAAACTTATCCAAAAGGAGGGTGAACCGGATCCACCTCAAATGTGGGAACAGTATTCCATACAGGGCGAATTAAGACCCTTATATAACGAGTATCTGAGCAGAAGAAAAAAAATTCACGCAATCTGAAACAAATTTCCAGGCTTCTTTGAGGCCATTTTGAGGTCTCCAAGACAATATGAGGTCTCCAAACAATTCACTATTTATGTTTTAGTCCAAGAATGTTTATGTGTTTGCATGTGAGACACTAGAGTCGTCGAAGGAAGAGGAGTTGGATGGTGTGTATTTTTAGAGAGGGAGTATGAAGAAGTGGCTTTTCAAAGGAGTGTGAATTTAGATTGGGGTTACCCCACTGAGAAATCCTCGACCGAGATCGCAAGAATTGAAAATCATCGAAGCTTGTAGACGAGAGGACAACGTCTAGATACAACGAGGGAGCACAATGAAGTGAGTGGAAGAATGGAGAGTTGATATCTGGCATTAAGGTGAACAGAGTTAAAAGTCAGCTAAGAAGATCGTTTGATGAAAAGTAGGAATTATAAGTTATTTAACAGAGTTCTGAGGAACACCACACTTAATAAGAAAGGAGGAAGAGGCTGCTTCATCAACAGAACCAAAATGAACGATCTGAAAGAAAACTAGACAAAGGTAAGCAAAGCTGACAGTAGGAAATCCAAGAAGGTTAGCTTAGAGAGTAGCGACGCAGTCCATATTGCTGTTCAAAAAAGCTTAGATATGTCAAAGCGCTACCATACAGGATTCCCATTCCTTAAGGGCAGAAGACCATATAGTCAGGAGATCAGAAAGGATGTCACAGTTGGACCGTCGAACGTTCGAAAGCCGACACGGCGAGCTGAAAGAAGGAATGACGATTGCTTATGATGCGAGGAAATGACAGAGTTAAGGAGGTTTCAAAGATTTAGACAGAATACAAGGTAAGGCAATAGGTCGATAGTTAGAAGGTCAGAACGGCTACCTTTTTTAGGATTGGCTGAATAAAAGCCGCTTCCAGTACTGAGGAAAGTATTAGTATTAAAGCATAGGAGTAGAGTGAAACGAGACTGCGGCCAGCAGAGAGCACACCCCTCAACACGAGGAGGAATGCCAATCCTGGGCCACTGGCGCCGACGTTCATAATCTCAGTTACCTCATGTACCGAGATCATGAGTTATGACAGGTAGACACATTCGACACCTGAGAGGGGATGGAGGAGGTAGGGATCCGGAATCGTCCAGGGTGGAATTAGATTGAAAAAAGGAAGACCAAAGAGATTATCCTTTTCAGAGGGAGTATTATCAACAGAACCATCAGAACGATGAAGAGGGGGGAAAGAAAGATTTTACAGAAGTTTATTGATGTTGGCATACTTTTTAAGAAATATATATATAGTATATATATAACAATATATATATATATTATATATATATATAATAAATATATATATATATATATATATATATATATATATATTATATATATATATATACTATAGTATATATATTATAATATATAATATATATAATTTATAATAATATAATATATATATTATGTAGATATCTTTTTAAAAATATATATATCTTAAATTAGATTAATAATAATAAATAATATAATTTTTTTTTTTATAAAGACTTAAAGTAGGATACCTTTATTTTTTATATACTATTTTTTTATTATTATTTTTTTTTTTTTGTATATTGAGAAATATTCTAAATTAAGATAATAGAATTTTATAAAATACTTTGTAAATTATTGTATAATTTTGCAATTTAATTTCATAATTAAGGAGATTTATTAAATATTAAAAAATACTCAATATATAAATTATAATATCTATAAATTTGTTCATATATATAATATAAATATATAATATGATATAATAATTGTTTAAGCATATAATAATACAATATAAATTAAATTAAGTTTTAAATAATTTAATTATACAATAAATAAAATTAATATAATAGAATAAAATAATATATATAATTATAAATAAGTATCAAATAATATTATATAAATATAGAGAACTTAATAATAGAAATAATAATATAATAATAATTATAAATTAAATAAATTATAAAAAATTATATTATAATAAAATTTTCATCGATTTTATTTCGAAATATGATTACATTACATCAATTATATAAATTATATATAAATTATAATAATTAATATATAATTAATTATATAAATATATAAACTATTAATAAATATTAATAATAATAATATATTATATATATAATATATATAATAGATAAATGTATAATATAATTAATATAATAATATTAAACTTATATTTATTAATTCATACATAACTCTATAACTTACTAACTCATTAATTATACGCTATGATAATAATAATATAATAATATAATAATTTAATTATATATAATCTATATCCTACACTTATTTAATTAAGGGTTGTACAGAGTGTTAGTCTATATAATAAACTATATACACTGTATAGTAAATATTTAATTATGCGTACACAGAATAATGATGGTTATATTGAAGAAGTTAATTTAGCAAGCATAATGAAATGATATGATATAAATGTCTATTTGACAATTAATTTAAAAGCATGGGCCACATGAGCCCGGCCAGGGCACGCTGTGAAGTTCTTGAGGCTTTAGGGCGGCATAATACTTTCTTGTTAAAGTGTGTATCTGTTATTATTATAAAGATGACCAATCTCTGTATAATACAAATAATCTATACATATCGTACTATATAATATATATATATATTAATATAATATATATATATATATATATAATAATATTATATAATTACTCTTTATATTAAATAATAAATATATATAGATAGAAAATATAAAATAACTATAAAACCACAATCCCATATTCAAAAACTATTTAATAAGCATAATACATTGTCAGATACATTGTCAGATAGCTTAAATTAATGAGTAAAAATTCAATAGCCGTGAAAGAATGTTAAAAAATAGATAAAAAAATGTTGAAAAGCATTAAATATGCCAAAAGTACATGAAACCATAATTTTCCGAAAGGAAACATTTGTAAAGGAATAAGAAATGAAGAATATCAGTTCCGAAAATGTAAAAAATGATATATTGGTTATAATAAGAGTATTAGCACGGAAACTGATCCATATATATGACCTTTTATAAACTCAGGATAATTACTCGTTAAAATAAATAGACCTTCTAGTATATTTTAGTTTATTTTCATATTTTTATAACTATAGAAAGCTATTCTCAAGGAAATTATAACTTACCGGCAACCATGTTGGCAGGATCGGGTCTCTTGACATCCGGGGTCGTACTACGGGATAGAACCTATTCCCCCCAACTACCGTGGAAAGAGAGTCTCGGATAGACCTCCCGCTCTTTAGATAATATATCTTGGGAATATGATTCCGGATGTTCCGTCCCGCCACTCACCCCTACAGGGTATGAAGTAAATACGCTCCTCCTCCCCTGATGTTCCCGTCGCTAATCGAGCCCCCTACATTGCCGTGTAATACCTTTACAAAATCATTATATATATATACTATGTCCCCTCTTCATAATAAAAAAAATAATAGATGGCCATATTTATTTTATTTTTTTAATTTATTCTATTTGTTTTTACATATTTTCACTAGTCTAAAATTTTATACATAAGGATTCCAAAAATGTTATAATCCTTTTCGCTGTACATATTACAGTTATGTGGAGAATTTTTCTCTTTTATTGTGTAATATAGACTTTCACGTGCACTGTACCATGGAGATCTTACCAGGATCAAGCAACAACTTGTATATTCCTCTATCCCGCAGTATCGTATGATCTTTTATGCAGATATAAATCGAATTATGTATTTTCTTAAAATACCAAAATTTATACAACTCATCAATAACTAATTTGATGCTTTATTTAATCATAACTGTCCCCCTAATTTAGTTTTGCATAACTTCCCTTCCATTATAAAACGTACATGAACGACACTTTTCTTTTTCTACTTTAAATTACTAACATAGACAAAGTCCCCCCTTTTTTGAGTACATGAACTCTCAACTACCAAACATAATTTTCACTTTAGAAGATGAATCACAAAACTCTCTTCCCTTTCTAGATTTGCTCATCACTAAATTTTTATTTTTGAAATTAAATTGCAAAAATGATCAAACTCTGCTTCACATTTAATGTACAGCGTGTTCTTAATTTATATTTTGCAGTGACTGGTTGGGGATTATTATTTATTTATTTATTGTTCGTGCTTATTTTTTTATTTTTTCTTTATAAGAGTGTGTGCTCGAGCTGTGCTTTTTTAGTTTTATTTTTACTCTCGAATAAAAATCGAACCACAATGAAATAATTTTCTAGCATCCAAATTTTCGGAATGTACCAACTCGCACACTGACAGCCCCAAAACCCGCCTACTCCTTACTTTCGTTACTCTATTGTACCTCCCTCCTGAAGGCTTTGATAATGCTTCGTCGTGCTCGAAGGTCACACTCAGCTCAACTATTCTTTAATACATTTATCCTTTCTTTAAATTATTCGTGCACATTGCAAATAGTACGCCTCTCCTATTGTCAGCATCTCTAAGGAAGGAATATTTTTTCATGGTTGACTATCGATTTTCTTCTGTCTTGTTATTATGTCTTCTCATAAATGTGGCCTACAACGCGTAAGTTAATCTGTCGTTGTGCTATTTGTTTGGCTGAACGGAGTGAGTATATAGTTCTTTCCTGCCAATACCGTTTGGCTCTCTGTTGAAGATAACATGGATGTTGTTTTGCCAAACGGAATCACTTTGACAGTGTTGCTCGTTCTTGTTTCTGTGCTCATTTATAACATTTAGTCCGCTTAATTCTCCTTCACTTTCTGCACATAAATGACATGAATCCTTTACGACTCGACGAGTAGCGTAAGCACACCTTTAATACAACCAAATTTTCAATCAATTTATCCCATCGGAAACAAAGATAAGTCTAAATCACGCTATGCACATAGTGTGTGAAAGAATTAGTTTGCCTCACCCCCTCATAGCCTTGCAACACCAAAGTCGTCGTGGTTGTGTGGAATACATTCACGAGTTAGATGTACGGTGAGGCCGCCTTTTCAAGTTGCTGATCTTCTTATATACCTATCCACGAAGAATGTTCCTATAATTTTTTTCGTGTATCTTGACGCCCGTATATTGACGTACCTTATGAGTTATGTTTAAATTAGGAATAGTTATCTAGTACCTGTCTCGACTCATCTTGATACCCTCGGTGAATTGTTCAATTTGTTTAAAGTATAATCCTAAATTAAATTATTTTTTTTAATAGAAAACATCACTGTGGTGTATCTGGTGTTTTACGGATTTAATGTATTATAATGAACAGTTAACTAATGGGTGCATCTAACTTTTCTAAATTAAAGATCCATATTTTATTGTATCGTTTTTAATTTTAGGTGTGTTTTTGTATTAGAGCTGTATGTTTTCTGTCAATGACATATGTTTTATATTAAAGGAATGTTGCCTCGTATTTCGAGATGGATGACTGCGAGCAGTCATGCTCGATGGTCTGATAGTTGTCTTGCAGAGTCGTGTTGATGCAATACTTGTTCCCGCTGTAGTTGTACTAGTAGCGCTAGCGAATATATGAATCTCTAGATGTCTCGACCACGCCTTGGTTGATCGGATTTAGATACGAATAATGATTCCTGGTGGTATAGTGTGTTGGTCGGGAGGTCAGCTGGTGTCGATGTATAATTCTAGGGGGGGGAATTTGAGCACCTTAGTCTTCATATTTTCTATGAACAAAATTAACACTTCTTAAATGCTACAAATTCTTATTTACATATCTTAATAATATGATGTTTTTTTGGATGTTTTGTATTTCTCAACCGTCTAAACTATTATTGATTTTGTGTACATAAGATTTAATTTTCAACTATTATGATGATTAGTATTCTTGAAAAAATAATATACATAGGGCCAAATGAAGATGAGATATTTTGATACCTTCAGAGATTTATTCGACTTAGATTTGCTTACTCTCGATGACCATTAAGACATCCTTTCATCAAAGCAAGATCTTTCATTCATTTAAGACCTTATTTAATGAAGATCTAATAATATAATAAATAAGATAATATATAACATGTGAGAGTGAGTGTGTGTGAGTGAGTGTGAGTGCTTACAATAATGTTTTATATCGTCTTATATAGAAAAATGTGTGTCAGAATGTCTAGAACGCTCCATACCTGTTTGAATGTTTCTGACTTTCACACGATCCGCGTCGCACGTAATGACTATGTCGTGAGATAGTGTGGTTAAATATTTAAGTGATTGAGCATGTTGAGCTTGATCTCAGATATGAACTGCTGTACTCTTGCCCGTTTATACTTGTTCTGTGTTA